>VYZX01002459.1:0-17620 GCA_013401335.1 Brachypteracias leptosomus | reverse complement strand
CACCTTCCTCCATCTGGACATTGAGCCATTGACCATCGCTCTCTGGATGCGACCATTTGCTGGCTTTTACCCCTTCATTCCCCCACTCTGTTTTCTGTACATTTTAGGTTATACATAGTAAAGCTGGGCTCATTGCTGTCAGAGCAAAAATGACAGGAGCTGGATGAACACCTGGATGCCACTTTAAGACAATTATTCTCCTACCATATTGTTATCTCCCAGTCAAACATGCAGTGATTATTGACTGCATTTAACTGAAGACTTCCATGTTCAATTTAGAAATATCAACTCAAAATACATATTTAATAATGCAAAAAGTAGTACCTTAAATGAATGGTATGATAATTGCAGATAAAGCTTTTAAGATACATTACATAATAAGCTTAGACTATTTTTTATTATTATT
The DNA here is from genome assembly GCA_013401335.1 of Brachypteracias leptosomus. NCBI lineage: Eukaryota > Metazoa > Chordata > Aves > Coraciiformes > Brachypteraciidae > Brachypteracias > Brachypteracias leptosomus. The sequence goes on along the minus strand of VYZX01002459.1, from coordinate 17,214 downwards.
TTATTTTTAAAAGAGGGTAAACATACAAATTTCACAAACACTTAAAAAAACTCTCATGGAACAGATTTTAAATGAAGTCTTTATTTGGACATTATTTCCACCAACTTCTAGAAAGTTTGCATGAGCAAGAGCGGAGTCAAATCTCAGTAAGTACAGTAAGCTTTGACCCAGTAATACCAGAAATATTTGCCTATAGTAACACTGAATTGAATTGCACAGACTTGGGGGATTTTAGTATTTTCTTTCAATTGTCTACAAACTGTGCTAAGGAAGTGTTGTTCTAATGTTTGAGCTCAATGGTGGAACTGATTAAAAACAATAATTAAACTGAATAAGCTGGTATTATTTACAGAACAGCAAAAAGGGTGTAAAAAGGAAGAAACAGAAATGGTAAAAAATAATTTCAATATCATTCTTTCATTCTGTTTTGACTATCTTTGGTACCATTAGTAACACATACATGGAAGGAGAACAAGTTTCAAAGGTAACAAGCATTGCTAAGTCCAGTTTATTCTGATCCCCTGACTGCGAACACAGCAACCTAACTTGTGATTAATGTTTTTACAAATGCTTTTAGGTTTTGCTGAAATCTTCCCACTTTAGTCCATCAGCCTAAACTGAAATTTTTCAAAGTAATTTTTTATCTCTCATAACCAGTGTCTCCTTATGGGATCCACCAGGATTCTTAATGAAGATGTAGAAAGACATTAGCAAGATAGTATGTCACAAGTAGTCTCAAGCCTCTAAGTGTGACTCCACAAACTACTTGCCACAACTTATCTTCCAGCCATGTCTATCACTTGCATGCCCTCTGTTTCACTCTCCTATGCTGTCTCACTCTGCTTTATTTCAAACTCAATGTTTTCACAAGGAGATGAAAAAAAATAAGCAAGGAGGACTATGAATCCACTGGCCTATGGCAAAGGCCATAAAATAAAATAATTAAGAGAAATTCTTTAATCTTAATTAGCTTCCTTTCTGCAATCATTCCCTCCATGAAAAGTTCAATTACCAAGAACTGATGCCATGAGATTCACTGTACTACATCGTGTTTCACTTGGCTGTTACACAGAAAAAGGAAATGACAGTGAAATGCCTTGTATAACTTGCCAGATGTGAAACTAGTAGGGCTAAATTATCCCACAAGTCTTCTAGAGATGACTGAAACGATGTGATTGCCAGGGATAAGTTTGTCTCATCACCTTAGTGCTTTAGATCTTTAGAAAATGCTCCAGGGGTTATAGACAATCACGGACTGAACGTGACTCAATGTCATGCTATTGCAAAATAAATAAAGCAAACAACATGCTAGGATGTGTAAACAAATGTACAAACCACAAGATACAAGAAAAAACATCCTTCTGCTCTACACAGCAGGGGTGAAAGTTCTGCCGAAATTCTGTGAATGAAGGAATACATGGATGGACGGGAGAGGGACCAGGGGAGAGCAACAAGGGTCTTCTGAAGTGTAGAAAAATGACCTGAGCCTGTTCAGCATAGAGAAGGCAAGGCAAGGTGCTTTAGAGAGGTAGCAATTCATTCATGTTGGATATGGTAGGAAGTAATAGCTCCACACTGGCATGAAGAGGTTTAGGACAGACATTAAGCAAACCTTTCCTTGGGATGCTGGTATTGGTGACAGGGCTGTGCCAAAGTACACTGCCTGGGAAGTCAGAGACTTTAAATCACTAGAGGTTAAATCCTCCTGTGGGGCAGAATGACTAAAGGGTCTCCCTGGATAACTTCTAGGCCTACCTTTTGTATTCCTGAGGCTCTAATAGATGTCCATGGCCAAAAGATCCAGCCAGATTTGTCTCATCAAGGAGGCAACTATGTATTGGTCTTGGACAGAAAGACACAGTCCTTCTGTATTCATGAGTGAATAGCCTTTCAAAATGTCTTTGACACCCATGCAGCTAAGGCAGATCTATGCAAGAAATCTGTTAGTCATTTGGGATTTCAAGGGATGCTTCCATATGTCATCATTTGAAAAAGGAGCTCAATAGCTCTCTTGGGGGTAAGAGAATTCAGCCTTCTCCCCAGGGCTGATCGGTTTAGATATGCCCTTGAGACTGCACTACAATGGAGTAAGGTTTTCTGCTCTTATAGTGTAAGTGTCAGGGTTTTCTATGATTATGTTGTAGAGGCTGAAGTTAAGCAGAGGGATTTTCCACTCTCTGAGAAGACTCTTAAGCGTTATCATTCTGATCGATTCTCATCTGGGCTAGTGATATTTATGGCAGAAGTTACTTGTTCTCAGTGGATCTGTCTCTGAAGGGCGTTTGGGAACATGACCTTGTGAATGTTTATTCTTCTTTTGATCTCTTTGACTTTGGGTCCACAGAGGCCCTGGAGCAGAAATCTATGAGCTTTGCTGAGCATATTTTTAATTAATCCAGGACTTAGAGAAATTTGTGGATTAGTGGATTGCTGAAGTCCTTATGTCTCTGGAGCAATGCTGGAGTTTCCTTGTTACAAGCAGCATAGAAAGAGTTAGCATTTGTTGAGAATTTGGGTTAGCCCACTAAACCTATTTCCATAGAACAGAGAAGTCTTCAAAGCAGCAACAATACTAGCTTAAATACAGTCTTCTTCATCCAAGGGTTGCAATAGACTTCATAGACAGTAATGAATGAATTAAAATATAAATCATACCACATGAGCAAAAGAGAAATTGCCTCCATTTCACAACTAGGAAGATTGAGAAATGCATAGGAGAAAGGTATTTGAAGATTTGAGGTCTTCCAGTTTAAAGTACCCATTTTAGGACAATGACAGTCCAATTTTTTTTTTTTCAGAAACACCAAGTGGTTTGTTGACTAATTGGAGCTATGATGCCTTTGGGGATAGGAGCTTGGCACACTGACTTGGCTGACTTAACCAGCTAACGAACTAATAGTGATTTAGAGAAGATGAACCTCTGACAAGCATGAAAAGACCTTGTCTAAATGTTTAGAAATCTTTGATTAATTCCTGGCAGATGAAAACTGAGATGTTGCTGTCTCTGTCTCTCTTTGTCCCACTTGGTTGCTTCCATTCCACCTCCTGCCTCCCATTTCTGCCATCTTTCTATTCTTTTGTCTATTTTTTGTTGCTTTGTTTTACACTCCACTTTTCTTCTCCTTGTATCCAAGGATTTCCAGAGCTGAAACTGCAGGTGTCTGGGTCTCCATCTCCAAAACACAAGCTATTCAAAACTGAGGGACAAGTCTGGAAATTGGACCAACCTGACAACCACATTATAACAAAATCAGGAGTGAGATGGTGAAATCCTGGGGGAATACTTTGCTATTATAGTAAACTATTCTGATACATAGTGCTATAGCAACATTCATATTATTTGGTGACATTTGCACTGTGACAGAATCACACAGAATCACAGAATGTTAGGGATTGGAAGGCACCTCAAAAGATCATCTAGTCCAATCCCCCCGCCGGAGTCGGATCACCTAGATCAAGTCGCACAGGAACACATCCAGGTGGGCTTTAAACGTCTGCAGAGAAGGAGACTCCACAACCTCCCTGGGCAGCCTGTTCCAGCTCTGTCACCCTCATTGTGAAGAAGTTTCTTCTCATATTTATGTGGAACCTCCTATGTTATATCAAAACAAACCAAGACATAGCACATGCAACCGCAGCACCAATGGGGACCAGAAGCGCCAAAACTCTCTCTGAACCAGCAAATTACGTCTGAACAAAAAACTGTCAAAAATAGTCTAGTAGCATTCTGTTGACACACTGGTTAAAAGCAAGGAGAATATGGTATAATATAGCATAATGAATTTATTGTATTGTAGCTGGTATGTAGCTTCATTTGCTAAAACCTCACTGCTGTTTAATCCAAAACTGATTGCTGACTGGGGTGCAGAAAGCTGCAGTGTGTCTTGCATGGCAGAGATATGCTGCATTTACACCCACCAGAGAGGGAGCTGTAATATATTTCTGCACAATACAGTTCTGCTACTCCATTTATAAAACCTTGCCAGGGTTCTAATGAAGTCGAGCTAGACATCAACCTGCTGCTCCTCCTATCTGTTGCTATGGTTTTTTTGCCCCGCAGAACCAAAATATCTCTTGCAAAATTGTATGTAGTTCAACTAAACCAGTATCTGATAGGATCACTCTCCAGGAGTACGACAAAGTAACGCAAAAGGGTGCACCTACTGAGTGCACGACAAGGCACACGTTTGTAGGTCTTTCTTGTAAAATAGGCACAGTATAGCTCACTGCTAAGGCCATGGCATCCTCCTTAAAAGCAATCAGAAGAATTCATGCTGTGGGTAGATTGTTGAAAACAGAGATCCGAGATCAAATTCTGAGCAGGTCATAAATAAAAGGAGATAATACTAGCTTTCTGTTGACAGTAAGAATTATTCCCTAACTTAAACTCATCACACTCCTTACAAATCAGTACCAGCCAGATTTAGGTAAGGCTGGTGCTCTGTAGTGTTGCAATATGAGCAAGGAAGACCTTAACAAGGAGGGAAATGAGGGCCTCTAATAACCAGCGATAGGTGCACCAGAAAGTCTGGTGGATCCACAGAAAGAGGAATGTGGCATTGTTCCAGCCTCAGCTGTGCCTGCAATGCACTTCCCTGTCCAGGGCTCCTACTTTGCACTCTCCCAAGGGGAACTTTACAGCCTTCTAAAATAATCTTTATGGGGCTGTGTTTTACCAGACAGTAATTTCTGAGAGGAACACTGCAGTTTTAGCAGTTATTCTTAACTGTTTAAGAATATGCTGGTGTTTAGGAAAAAAGAACCCAAGAGTAACAGGTACTATCAATTTCAGATTATCATGCTTTGAAATGCAGCTTAGTTAGGGGAAAAAGAAAACAAAGTTCTGCCACACAAGCCTATGAACATCAATATATTTGAATGGATACAATTTTCTCTTATATCTAGCCTCTGATTTTTTCCACCTCTGAGCAAGGCCTAAAAACGTACCATGTCATCTGTGCTGCTCCATAACCCAAAACCCCAAATCTCCTTTGAAAACTTTCCCTTCAGAACAATTTAATTAAATGCGATATTAACATCCCAATGGCTTTTATCTCATGAGTTAGAAGAGATACTCTCTCTGTTTTGACTAACTTCTGCTAGATAAATACAGCCTACCTCGATTAGAGAAATTCCCATGTTCTGCATTTTTTTGACTGGTGAGGCTTTCTTTACTTTGTACCCTGAGCTCTTAAGTGGCTTTGCCTCATTTAAAAGCTGTATCTCTGCCCAGCATGCCTGCATTCCTGTGGAGAGTTGCTTAATCCCTCTGTATACTCCCAATTTGCCTGCAAGGAATGCAGAGCTTTCCCAGATCTTTAAGTGGAGGCAACACAAAAATCTATCTTCTTTTATTAATGGAAAAGAATCCCCATACTATTAAAAAAAAAAAACCAACAAACCAAGCCCCCTCCTTTTCAGCATTATCCTTTTTTCCTGCTTTACTCAATTATAGCTGATTGCTTATTAACTGCCATGACATGAGTCATGCAGGATCTAGGACACAGGATGTGTTCAAAGTTGCTTAATCATGTTCTAATATTTAACATGTACACTTGTTTATTAGGTAATAGAGTTGCACATGATATTTACATTGTGCCATATTAGTTTGGGATGTTAATGCTAGAAGGGCCAGAGAATGATAAACAAAGATGATACAGGCAAATGAGGAGGAAGAAAGAAAAGCTAAATCAAAGCACAAGGAGAAACAGACTCCCAGGGCAAGAGAAGAAAGAATTCACATTCAGACTCTTCTGTTGGGGCACTTGTAGGTCTCCTCTCAGTTGCACCAATTTAAGCTCAGAGTAACCTCCTTTTCATCGTGTGTGTCTAGTTTTACCCTAAAGAACCCAACCTTTCTACACTTCAAGTTTTCCTCAAAAATACCTAGCTCCCAAATGCCCCTAAAACTCCTTCAGCATATGAGGACAGACATCTATGCATCAAGACTTTTGCTGCCTGTTTTGAAAAGTGTTGGCATCTGTCTCCAACTGCATAAGGAAAGGGACATCCTAAATGAAAACACATATATGTTTTTCTCCTTCCCCTCTCTCATGACAGCAGTTAGCTCTCAGCACAGCAGACAGAGATTTCAAAAGAGCATACAGAAGGATGCCAAGCTGTCTCAAGGTGAAGCAGATGATCGCAGCACTGTATTCAGTGGTGGGACATGAATGTCAGTGAAAACACAATTCAGCCTGAGGGTTCTGCTCTAAAGAATCACTACCTTTTCATGGGTAAAAACAATAAAAATCTAAATAGGATTACTTGGCTGTGAAACTTATACAGAAATGACAAAGCTACATAGACAAGATTGAAGAAGAGGACAGAAGATATGCTTATTATAAGCATGGATATTTGAACTCAGGACTCTTAAGAAAGGTAAGCAATATGTGAAAGTAAAAAAACCTGCTATTTGGCTAACTTCTTCTGGAAGCACTTGACAGCTTAACGTGGTTTTTGAAAGGCCTGAAGGCAATTTACCCCAGGGAATGAGTCAAGGCATCTTTGCATGAGAGAAGACCATGGCATTCTGCAACACACAGAGGATAGATGCCTATTTTAAGGAGATGGTTTGCTATCTCCAGAGACCCTTGATGTGGATACAAGACAACATGGAGGACTGCAACAAGAGCAGTCATTGAAGCAGGGTTTAACTTGGAAAATGTTTTGCAAATTAAATACTTGTTACTTCAATTCTTTGGTTTTCTTCCTCACATTTGACAAGTTTTATCTCTTGCCCTCCTTCCTGTAACTTCTCCATTTTCATCTCACTATCACCCATTTTAAATTTTTATTTTTTTTTTACTTCTGCCACAGTGTCAGAGTTTCCAAGCCACCAATAAAACACTATAACATCCTAGGGTAACAATGTTTGTAATCCCTAGACTAGTTTTGTTTAACGGAGACCTACAGGAAAACTATATACAAGAATATATTCCTTAGGAGTCATCAGAAGCTGATAAGAAAGCATGAAAAGTCCAAACAAGATAGCACCAGGAAAGCATAAGGTACAAAGCCAGACTCAGCTTGAGAAAAAACAAGTAGTCAGGATCAGTGGTACTCTGAGTTTTCTTTAACAGCATGCAGGCATCACTGGTACTGGTCCCACAGCTCATTTCTAGTTCTCTTCTCCTGACTTGCAGAGAAATGCTGTAATGATATTATGCTGCTGTTCATCAGAGGGGTTGAACAGAGGGTACATGGACAGCAAAGTATTCCCAACTGCTGGTCTGGACCTTTGGCAGCAAGAGGTGCTAAACTTTTAACCTATGCTATGGACAAAATGACTCCCTAGCAATTCCCAGAAAACAGAACCCCAAATCCCACAGCCACATTTCCTCATGCAATTACTAGTCCTCAATGCGCCAACTGTGAATCAGAATCAGCATTTTTAAAAGCCATCCATCAAAATTCTGGCGTCTCTGTCTGTATCAAAGCACCTACCAACATTTTGTGAGCTATTCAGTAGCTCTCACTGCCTTTAGGGGGAAAAGGAACAGGGTTGTGTTTTCCAAGGAAGCAAAGAGTTCTGTATTTGGTACACCAAATCTTACAATTATTGTGCTTGTGGAAGACATGTATCTTACTCTTTTCAGTTCACCCTTACGCCTAATGTCCAGCAGCGGTCCCAAATTAGCCCACTTGGTCTTCAGTCTAGTTGTTCACCTGGCTGCCCAGAAGCTGCTACTTGCTGGGTGCCCTGGGGAAGACTAATTAATTCTGCAGACATCCCTCATGTCTACTTCCCATCCCTGGGCTTCATTTCCATTTTTTTCTACTTTTTCCCTTAGCCACCAAACTGTTTTTTTGTTAAGCAGTCTCTAAACAAAAGTCACATTTCCCTTCCAATGTTATAAACATCTCAGTGATACAGCAGAAAAGCTAAAGCACATAATGATTAAGATATCACTTCAATTTATTGCCTAATTTAAGTTATCAAGGTCCACACACTCCAGACAGTTTTCTCAGAAAATGGAATCTGAAGAGCACAAAACTTGTACCTCATCTCTGCAATGCTTGTCCAGAAATGTTACCACTTTAGTATATCACAAGTGATCATAAAAACAACAGCATCTCCCATACCAAAATACAGAAGAGCCTTTTAAAAATTGATTAGATTTAAAGGAGGAAAGACAACCAATAGATCTATGTCCTCCACCAATCTGCTAAAGGAAAAAGTGTAAAGCAGACTGGTTTATGACATTGGAAAAGAATTAATCTGACTCGTACAATTACTAAAGGACATTTGTCTCCATAATCCAGTAGGCACCTGCATTTTTCATCCCGTTGAACATTGTTTCTAACTTTTGCTTTCTCTGCCTTGTTAACAAATAGCCTTTTTAGTCTTGTTGCATTTTAACTGTTACGCAACTGAAAAAAAAAAAAAAAAGAAACATGAAATAACCAGAACATCTATGTAGAATATTTGCTACATGAGGTAGATGGTGGAGGAAAGATACTGAAATCCCCTCAGCCTGATTCCTGCAGGGAAAGAGGAGAGAAAGGCAAGGTTCAGATGTAAGAGTGGCAAGAGCTGTGGAAACATAGAAAAGATGCAGAAAATAAGGAATGTCACTTATCTGTGGTATGCCTTTGGAAATATAAATTAAACCTACATAACATTTTGAAGCCAATGAAGCTGCTTACAGCAAAACACTTGTTCTTCAGGTATATCAAGTGTACCTGAATGAACAGTTTTGTCTAGATGAAATTACATGCCAGCAGCAGTTTGCTGGTTTGGCTGGGTATTAGAAGTGGTGTAAATTAAAAACAGCATTGACACCCAGTCAACAGGTTGACCATTTCTTAAAGCAGTTCTTACCAATTTGCAGAAAAGACATCAAGTTGTAGTTCCACACTAATGACCTTTTTAAGGAAAATGTTAAGATCCTTCATGACCTCAAGGATTTCTCAAGTTATATTAAACAGGATGCAGGGGAAAGCTGGGGATTTCTTCTGCCCTAGGCTACAGATGAGTGAAGGCTCATCAGGCGCAATGACATTTCACAAGGGCCACTCAGCCCACAGCAGCACCAAATTAGGGCAACTATTCTGTCTACAGCAGAAAATAGCACTGCAAGGTTGTTTTTTTGAGTAGCTCTTTTGCAGTTTTTCAGGCCCACCCAAAAGCTCTGCACAAACATGAAATTTACTGCTTAAAGCTGGGCATTCAAAAATGAAAACTGTGACCCATGTTATTTAGCCAAATGGTTCCTAGTGAGCTGATGCTATTGGAGGGCACAACCCAGAAGTCCCCTGTTCCACCAACACCATCTGCAAGGCACACTGCAAAAGTGCTCAGAAAGGGGTAAACTTCTTCTCACATGTGGTCTTCTCTCAGCAAAACAAACATACTGGTTGCTTCAAACTGCAGATATTGTTAAGTTAATTACTGCTGTCAAATTAATTATGCTGCTATTCTTATTATTTTCCACCCATCATCTCTCCTGTAACGATTCACTAGCTGCCTTGGAGAAAGAAGTGTGTCTGTGGGTAATGATTTCACTGCTTTTCCTCCTCTGCCCACCTCTCAATCGCTCTTATATATTGAATAATCATTTATATGGTAGTTTAATTAGCTAATTATGAATGTGTTTGGGTATTTTAAGGAGGAAGAATCATTGTTTACTTGCTAGTAATTAAGTGGGTTGCATTTGATTTCAGTGTCGGGAAATTTATTAATATTATTTTTCTGGGTGACAGTACCAAATATTAAAAATGTAATTATTTGCTTATATCTTGGTACACTCAAAGGGGACGTAAATTTCCACAACTGTAGGCTTTGGGCTTCTGGTGGATTATCATTAGTATAACTAATCTAGATGTACTTATCAAGATGTGGAAAGAGCAGTTGAGAAAGGGACACTACTTACAGGCAGAAAACCTTACTGCATTTTGAAGGCTTTGCAGAATACTCAATTCACCTGTCTGCCATCAAAACAGACACAAACAGCTTCCAACTCCTTCCCCCACACCCCACCTTCAGGAGTGTAGGCAAAACCATGCATCTAAATGGGTCTTGTACGGTACTCGTGATCTGTATGCAGCAGCTGTACTTGAAAGTCAACATTCATCTTGTGAGCCCAAGAGAAGCTCTATGTACAAGTTGACGCTAACAAACAAGACAGGTTGCCAGAAAACAGCAGCAGGCTTGAGTGGAAGGAATGGGCAAGAGCAGAAGAGGCACAGATGCTGACACTCAACTCTTACCTTATCTGAGAGAGGGAGGCAGCAGCATATCAGCTGCAGTTCTGCACTGTCATGGATGGCAAGACATCAGATTTCAGCACTCCTAGTAAGATTTTTTTTTAAAATGCACAGACTATGAAGCAGGACTAAAGACCACCACATGAATCTGGCCATGCTGTACCTCTGTGTATTGCTATTAATTTCCCAGGATCAGGTCCACTTGTGCTGCTTATCCTTCCTTTCCAATGGGGATAGCATGAAATGAGACAAATAATGCAGAAACAATACAGTATGAAGACTCTGGCCTCCTCAGACTTTCACTCCATTTCTCAGCCTCTCAATCTGAAGTTACTCAGATGCTCTAGCTTGACTGAGCATGGTTTTAAGACCTCCATTTACAAGTTGCAGGGTCAGCAGAGCAAGTCTGCAGCCACAGGTAAAGCCCCTTCTATCATCCATACCCCATAGCTCACACCATGAATTCACTTAGAAAACAGCAACCGGGGAAGTATTAAGTCTTTCACAATGCAAAACAAGGAGCAAAACATTTAGCCAATTGACTCAAGGTGAAAGAAACAACATGGTCCTGCCAGTGTACTTTATGTGAGAGCGCCTAGAAAAAAGAGATCCCTGTAGGATATCCACAGAGTTTAGTTCCCTCCCAAAGGCTGACTTTTATTCCCGATGGTGAGAAAAACAGCACAGCTCCTACAGTTTCCAGTAGCTCTGCTTCCAGCTTCATTAATGGATAAGACAGAGCATAATTTCTTTTTCTAAAAAAAACCAAAACTGCCCTGGAACATGTCCCCTATTTTGTTCCTTTTCAAGCAAATTTTAGGGGAGATCATAAACCAGCTCTTCCACACTGCATTTTGCACTTTCTTGTATACTTTTCCAATGTATTTTTGCCATAGACTCTCTTTTTCAAACTAGAATGTACTATAACTAGCAGCAAATAAATATGCAAATCCTGAATTTGCCTTAAAAGGACCTATTAAGAACAGCAGTACTATGTTTATAATTCTTTTTCTTTGATTTATGATTTCTGAGGCTTTACTGCACATTTTCAAACTACAAAAACTATGCAAGCTAGAATTTTACTATTTTTCAGATCAAAGCTGAGAGCAACTTATCTGCGAAGACTGAGCTATCACAAAATAATCAACTACTGTGAAACTCAAGGTAAAATTGTGAGATGTAGCAAGATATGCAGATTAGACTAAGTGTGCAAGCAATGTCCATTGTAGCCCACCAGAATTCATCCACACCCAGCTCCTATTTGCAAAGGTCCCCAAAATTAAACCTAATTGCAATGTTAATGAAGGTCATTAGAGATGGGTCCAGCTGCACCCGACAGGGAAATGAGTCCTGGAGTCAAGGACCTGGGCTAAATATAACCTTCCATCAGCTTCATCCCGCTTTAACCTTGAGGCTGTTATCAGAGCATTTCAGTGAATTTCAAATGTCTTGGTATCATGTGAGAAGAAAGTTGCTCTCAGGTATTCGTACAACTGCAATTCACAGCTTCACAGTTTATTAATGACATATGTGCAGTGAACTTAGATGTATGACCCCCAAGTCTCCGCATCCTTACATCACTTTCTCACAAGTATGATTATTTTTAACCTGGAGTTACAAATTGAGAGCAGAGTCCATTCCAGCAGCTCACAGTTAATTAAAATCTTGTCCATATAAAGAACATTTGATTGCTTAAGCACTTTTAAAATCTAGTTTATATACATTTTCATAATCTAATTATCAATAATTGGTCTTCCCTCAGTTGTACGAACATCTGAACTAATGAATATGAAAGGCTAATGCTTTATCAAACATCTTGAGGTCATATGCCATCAAGATCTACAGCACTGTAACAGTCGCTAAAATATGCAAACTACATATGCGCACATCAAATAATTTGAAGGTATGTTCACTGAAGGGTTGGCCTGACTGCAGATCCACAGTCGGTGTTTTTGTTCACAGCTGGGGCAAAATCCTCCAAAATTTAAGACTCCTTGGAATCAAAAAACAACACTTGCCTTGTGCAGAACCCACAATGTCTGCAGGTTCATTGCATTTTCAGTCAGTAACACTACTTGCATGTTTGAAAAAATCACTTTGGAGCAGGAGAAACAATGTCGTAACTTCTCCCTCAACAGCATATGTATGCGATCAAGGGTCAGGAAGATTCTTACATTTCGTGATATAAACTATAAATGCATCACCTTCATTAGGAAAGCTTCTTATTCTGTCTAATCAGTATAACCACAGTGTCCCTCATGTTTCAGCCTAGGTATTACAGTCATAATGACTAAAGATTTGTAGATTTCTCTCAAGTTCAGTTTCTTGCAAGTATTAGCACTGGCATCCAAGGAAGAGAAATTTCCCCAATGCCTCATTAACCATTGTTTTCCAGTCTCAAAACCACAAGAGAATGCTGGGGCCCTACAAATGCTATATATAAAACTTATATTTCTGTTCTTATTGTTGACAAAGAGTAGGGGACAATGAGGAAGCAAGGAGAGGCGGAATGCCTCGGAGATGAGCAGAGAAAAGAAAGAGATATTATCCATTTTTTCACTCCTAGCCTTGAAGAAACCCCATTTTTCTCATTTGATGGTTAACACCATACACAGACACGCACTTATCTTGGCAGAAGCAAAGCTACTAATAGCATGGAAAGTCAGAAAAATTTTAACAGTTGCAGATGAAGAATAGGACTGAGCTCTACAGCATATGATACCCTGCAATGTCCAGTCTACTTTTATTATGCTTGTATTATACAGATGAAGCTTCCACTATTTCTTTTCCAAGCCCCTTCTACAAGGCAGGCAGCCTCACAGAATGTTTCCTAATACTTCAGTCATTTTATTTGTCAAATACTGCTAGTTTTTACTCCATTTCCTTCCTCCAAATGAGCTTCCAAACCCAAGGATTTCTCTTTTTAGTCTTTTGGGGAAAAAAAACACTAACCAAGTGCTTCAGAAGTGTGGCATATTTTTCTATACTAAGAAATCAACTCTTTCTTTTATTCAGTGCTTAGTAGCAAAAAGAAGTCTACCAAAATAGGATCAGAGATTTTTTAAACCGGGATGGTAAAGGGAGGACAGATACATCCCCAGAGTATGCAAAATAGAAATGAGATTGAAAAATGAATTAGGCTCAAATAAAGTCACCTTGATTCAAATTACACAATCACACACTGCAGTAGCATTACAGTTGTTGCCCTGTGAGATCTAACCAGAAGTAACCATTCCCTTATTAACACAGTATGTTTCCCTGCAAAATAAACCTATAACCAGGAATGGATAACTGAATGTGCTAACATCTCAAAACTAGTGTCTGTACAAAGCAAGCTGCAACTCACAGCACACTAGCAACTATGGGGGCCAGCCCAAGTCTTATCAGCCTGATAGGTTACAACAAAAGATGCAGCTGATCCCAGGATGCTCAGAGGGGCAGCCCACCTCTCAGTGAGCAGGGAGAATGTCATCTTAATGGAAGATCTCAGTTCTGATCAAGCAATGGGGCTACAGGATTGCATCTTGGCTCACATCAGGTGGTGTAAGGATGAAATCAGTGACAGGGTAAGTAGGACCCAAACACAAGTGGTTTTGCTGCTGCAGCTGGAGGAAGCTAAGCACCCTCCAACCACAGGGCTGCAATCAACACAGGATGGAAGAGCAGCCTGCATCCAGCACGTAAGTCTTGATCACTTGGCTGTAGCTAAATCATGGTGCACTATGCACTGCAGCATGTCTCAATCTTCTGGTCCTCCATTGTCCACATCAGAGCATGCCACAAGAGCACTCTCAATCCTTGAGCCTGGATTTCCTTCTCAGGGAACAACCACATGCCTTCAGGCATAGGGTTTGGAAGCAGCTAGGAAATACATTTAGACTGAAATGGTGCAAAGCACACTTAGACTTCACCGTTTGTTTATAGCTGGAGTGAACAGATGTGCATTAAGCAATGCCCTGAGGACTGGGATTCTGCCCAGTGCGCTTCCCCTCTCCCTCCTATTCCACAGAAAAACAAGAGTCCTTTGGATCAAGGCCTGTTGTACAGTCTGGAGTGATGGTTATTCTAGAGAGTATTTCTCTGCACTCTTGCATGCTAAGAACTTGTTATTTTGGGCTATTCCTAAGCGGAAAACATATGAAGCTGCAGATGAAGCCTGCTATGTACAATGTACAAGGGTATTTATGTACAGATGAAAACAGTAGTTTATAGATAAGTACATCAACCTTTTCCTTCTGAAGCCAATCCCTCCTCTTCAGAAACAGCAGGAGACAAACGGCATTCTCTTAGGTGGGAGATTTTCAAAATTTTAACCAGTCTCAGGTACATGCACCTCACAGCTTGTAAAAAAAGGTACAGAAGATACTCAGCCCATGAAGTCTTTTCCAGACAGCCCTCTATGATAAGTTTACATTAAATCCATTTAATTTGGGACCTGGAGATTATGATGTTGGAGAAGCTCATACATCTAACCACAGTGATTTGGGGTCTGCTACTGCCATATTGGAAAGAGATTAAAAAAAGTTAGGGCTCAGTTGTTTGATTTGTCTTTAGCCTCCCCAGGCTGGATTGTCCTGGACCCTCAGTCACCAAAGGAAGCAAGAAGCTGTTTTTAAAATTGTTATGGCTTCCAGATGGGGGTAAAAATGAACCAGAGAAGATCATTATGTGTTTTTTGCACACTAAAGGGGGAGTACTTGCAGTGACGTGAAATTTGGTGTATTTTGTCAAAGGACTGCAGTTTCCCATGACAAACTGAAGCATCTTGTACACAACTCTGAAAATGAATTTTGTCTTGGGGTTAAAGTTTACTTTGTTTTCAGCTAAAACACTGTTTGCATTTTTTCAAGGTTAAAAGAAGAGCCTTTGTGGAGTACCACATGTGAGGTCTCATTTAACATAAGGACAGCCAAGGAGGCTGGAAACTGCTGGTCTCACGCACTGTGGTCAAGTTTTCTGAAATGCCTTCCATGCAAATAGGCATCCACATTAACTGTCTCACCAACTTCAGTAGGTGGTTTGGTGGCATTCATTGGCAAAAATTGTGTGTTGGGAGATCTGGAGCCTCTGGACCGACTCTCTGGGGCTTTCACATCTGATGAGCTTACTCCCAAGGTGGCCTGGCTGCTAGAACATGTCTGTTCTCTCTACAATTACAAACATGCACTCACACCAACATTTTCTTAATAGGCTGTTGACAGACAGGAAGATTATTTCTAATAACTTGGCTTATCAACACAGCTCCTGATGACATGAAGCGACCCTCGCTGAGGATACTATGTTCATCTGTGACCTTCATCTACGTCAGCAGGAGGAAGGACAAAATAACCAAGTGCAAGGACAGCAAAATGCAATATGCAGAGTCTCTAACTTTAGACCAAAAAGATGCAGTCTGGAGGGAGGGAGCGAGCTCAGGTGATCTAAACAAAACAGAGCAAAGCAGAGACAACCTGGCCTTACCTCTGGCTCATTGCTAATGCAGCAAGTGCCAGCAATTTAATCCTGGGAAAGCTCCAAGCCAGGCCTCACAACAAGAGATACCAGACCCCAACAGCTGCACTGGCAGAACATGCTGGCACGCTGTTCTCCTTTTGCTGTCCCAAGGTGGCTGGGTGAATGCAGTCAATATTGTAACAGAGGGAATTTTCTCAGGACTGTTCAAACAGATCTAGGACATTTCATGAGACAAGCTGTTTAGCTCCTGCTTGCCTGATCTGAAGCCAGTGTGTGACCTTCTCCTTCACAATTAATGTGAGACAGCTCGGCCATGTCTGATGTTGGAAAGCTTCAGATCAACCTTTAGATAGTAGAGACCAGGCCACTGCTTGACCAGAGTTAGGTACACTTTGGAAGCCGTCAGTTATCCCCTCCTCCACAAATCCTGACTGAAACCAGCTGGTACAGAGACACCTGTGTCTTATGAGGTAGCACATAAGCAAAATCAAGGTCCTTTTTTAAGTATAGCTTTGAGATCATCTTATTAGTCTGCTTCTTTTTTGCTTCCTCTTGTCTCACAAAAGCCCCCCTCTCTGTCCTTCCCATAATATCTCACCCCTATCATTACAATACACTTCTCTGCAGCTTCAGCCAGCTGTGAGAGCTACCCAGTATATCCCCATTTTATTGACTCCTTGCAAGTCACAGCTCAGGGAAATATGTGCTTGAAACAGTGGAAGTTGTAGAGAGTGGAAAAATGGTGGACAAATAACTAGGGAAACTGGCTTGCCAGTACGGAAACAGCAGAGAAGGACAATTTCTATCATGGATCTTAAGCAAATGGAGCAGCTGCTGGGCAAGTGCAGCCTGGGGAAGTATGGCTCTTTCTGCCAGTGGGAACTTAGCAGGAGTTAAAAGTTCAACAGGAGAGGACACTAATGTGCGTTAGATAAATCTCCTAGGGTTGCAGTAGCAGGAGCAATAATATAAAATTAGAGTTACCAGCAGGTGAAAAATTTACTCAGAGAAACACAGGCCAGCAAAAAATAAGACAAATGTATTCTTGTTCCCAGTTGAGTACAGCTAATGGGGTTAGAGCCATATAAAGATATTCTTTATGTGGCTATCTTATCTGCCTTCACTTGTGAAAGAATTTATGCATTACTGGTATTAAAGGAAGACAAAGGTATACTAAGAAATAGTCTATTCCATCTCCCAAAATTTATCATCATGCTACAAGATTTTTTTGCTTGTCTAATTTATTTTTACAACAGTTTTCCTAGGTCAATAATTCACTGATATTTATCCTAAACAAATATTTAAAAAACTAATGTTAACAGTGAGTTTCACTGACTGTTCTTGTGAAGATATTTAATGAAAAAATGAAGGATTACAAAGCAAGGAAATCTTGGCTTATTCATTTGCAGGAGACAGGCCTTCCAAAAATATCCTGGTCCCACCTGGGTGAAATGGAATAAAATATCTACTGTAACTATGAATATTAGATGGGGGAGAAAAGAAAGTATTTTATGCTCTGCAATGTAAGAATGTGTGGTGGTTTAAACCCTG
>VYZX01002453.1:0-17382 GCA_013401335.1 Brachypteracias leptosomus | reverse complement strand
ATTCTGTGATTCTGTGTTTGCTGCAGACAGCATGTTCCAATAGGTCTGTTTATATATAGTGAGGCATTGATTAAATCCATGGCTCCTCAGTTTATATTTATAGCACACATTCATTCTAGTTTTTATTTATAGGTTACCTTTTAGTCTTGTCTATATTATATGTCTCTCTTGTTGGCAATGAGGCCTGAATGTCATTTAAACAGACTTACAGTAAATGCCGACCAAATGAGATGGTCATTCATTGGCCCTTCTTGGGGGAGGCCTCTATACAGCCTCTTGGGCTGTTTCTATTAATGGAGCATCTGAACATTATGCTGGTGGGTTGTGGATCTCCACCTGCCCCCACTGGCTTTCACAGCCCTTCTGCTGTTGTCTTGTTCTTTACTCATGCTCTGTCTTTCCTGTCTTGCTTTCCATTTATCCTACTGCTCCTCCACTCTGCATTTCTGTGCACCTGGTTCTAGTCACTCACCCACTTCATGACATACCATTCACCTCTAATCAACTAACACTTTCACAGCAATTGTTTCATTATGTTGTTTGAAATTAACAGAAGGAAAAATACTCCTTCTCACTGAACAGATGAGAAACTCTTCACTTTGCTTCTGTGCATGAGCTCCTCTATCCTTTCATAAAGACACTGGGATTCAGCAAAACACATTCTTCTGCTCATCTCTTGTATGAACATTATTGTTTCACTCAGTTTTTCTACCTGTAAAATGGAATAATGACCATAGTCACTCAGAATCACAGAATCCACAGAATGGTTGAGGTTAGAAGGCACCTCTGGAGGTCATCTGGTCCAGTGCCTCTGCTCAAACAGGGTCATCTAGACCTGGTTGCCTGGTTCTGTGTTCGGATGTATCCAATATAATTCACAGCAATGTACCCAATGTAATCCCAGATTACAGTGTCACAGATGTACCCAATGTCATCCATAGCTGTGACACAAGTCAACAACTTAATTTCTTTTAAGAGAACTAGTCGGAACCACCAGGGGTAATGAACATCCCCACGTGGGCAGACATTTCTAGTAGTCATTTTGCTTGTTTCAGATGCTTGCAGTAAATATAAAGCTCTTGCTGGATCCAAGACTTCCAGTGATGAAAGAACCTTTTTTGACTTCCAGATAAACAGCCATGCTTTAAAGTCATATTCATATTTACATAGCACTCCTTGACATTGTGCTGTCTTTCCCATTTTTTTTCTCCATCCTTTCTAAGGGATAGATCACACTCTGATATTTGAGGACAACTTTTGTGAGTTACCCATGAGGATTTACTGTGAAAGTATACCAGATATATGAAAAGAATTAGTCAAAGACGGTAGGGAGAAAGAGAAAAAATTATATTTCAGTGTTAAAATTTCACATGAAAAATTGAAACCAACTTTGTAGGAGAGCTTTTGAGACATTTGATATAGAAGTTGGTTTTGTTAAAATATCTTTCAAGGCATTTGCTTTTGTTAGATACAATGACTAAAATATTTTCCTCTTCTTGAAAAAACAAACAAAGAGCTGGAGCTCTTGTTGAAGGTACAAATAACATTAGTTCTGCTGGTAACTTCCTCTGTTAACCTATCCGGTTAATTTGTCTTAGTTTGCTACAGGCATCTTCCAACACCAGTACTTGGGTTCAGCAGAGGTTGCTGTGAGTTCTTCTAACCACAGTTAAACAATAACTAATTTTAAAAACAAAATGCCTTGATGATGCCCTTTCTAGGAGCTGTCATACTTCACTCTAGATTAAGTTATCATTTGAAGAAATAAATAGATTTCAAATTCCCAGACCTTGAGTAATAGCAAATTCAAGACTGTCTTTGTACTTGAAGCAAATATGCTCTACCATCAAAGTCATCATAAAGAGAGATGGACAGAAATCCTGTTCTACACTGTGAGATACTCCACAACATGTAGACAAAAGCAGACATCTGCTCTGCAGTTTTATTTCTTCTCCGTTGATTTTTGCTAAATTTATCTGAACTTTGAAGCCTCGCAAACCTAGAGAATTAAAAACAAACAAACTTGCTCACGAGTATCCCCTTAGGCCTCCAAGCTCTATTTAGAATTTCTATATGCCTTCATTACTTCTGGTCTACAGTATCAAATTCTTCTGAACTAGAAAGGTCACATTCTAACTGTTATTACTGGAGAAATTAATTCAGTGTGTGACATCATAGATAGACAGTTAATTACTCCATTTAATACGACACTGCAGCTGTTAGAAAACTGTCTGCATACAAAAAGCCACTCTCCATTATTTACTATTTCAAGGGCAGAAATCTCATGTAAATTAGCCATTTGCAATTTCAAATTTATGTTTAAAGTTGTAAACATTTCTGAGATGAACACATTTATTAGCTTAGTCTCCAAATCAATATTCATGGCAGTTTTATAATAAGCACCCTGGTGTAGTGCATTAAATTCCTGTATTGTTCTTTCAAATTTCTGACATTGTTAACTGTGAAATATTTATTACTTTCAGTGCTCCACTGATGTGGTAAATTAGAAATTAACTAGAAGTTGGTGAAGAGGTTTGGGCACAATGCTGGTAATCTTTTTATCCACTTATCTTAACAGGTATCTCCGTTCTAATTGTGTTTAATGAGATTACAAACTAAAGCAATTATGTCAATTACACAATAGCAAGCTTTCTGCTTTGTTATTTAGCTTGCAAATGTAAAAGCAAGTTATTTCTTGCTGAGATAATAATTCAGTGAAAACTCCCAATGTTGTTACATATTTTTATTTTCTAAATTAAATTCTAAGATGAGGTAGGTTCAATGAAAATTAAAGCCTCACTGGGTGAATTTGCCATAGATCTGAGCAAATTAATATAATAATGGAGTTTTCTAGGTAAGGGATATGAAATGCTTCTTAAAACTACAGTGGTGTGCTTTTGTAAAACTCAGTAATTTGAATTTTCAAACATAAATAAATAAATAGTGACATTGGTTTTGAATCTGTAATATTTTTCATTAAATGAATTATTCAATGTGTGATGAAACAAATGAAGCCTTATTTTCTGTTACTAGTGTCCTTTCTGTCATCCCCAGCACATGGATCTCAATATTGTCCCTTTTTGTCTGTATCCCCAGTGACACTCCCACCTGTGAGCACGGGGCTATGGCTGACCTGGAGCCATGCATGCCATGTCTGGCCAGTCTGCAGTTGCTAAAGAATATGATGACTGGATTTAGTCTGGTTTTCCAACCATTGCTGCGTTAACAACTTAATACTAAGATCTCCATCATTTATATATACAGAGGGGTTGAGCTCTCCTCAGAACTTACTGAAAAAAATTGTGATTGCCTTAAGGGAATCAGGACAAGGCTCTTAATAACAGACTAATTTGAAAACTTCATTTGCTGAGTTATCCTTGACAATTGGGAATATTTAAGTATCACCTGAGGAGTTATCAACTCATCAACTTCCAAACCAGAGTTTATTTCTGATTATAATAAAGAGCAGATTATGATGCTGATGGAAAACCATCTTCCCAAAGTTGAGTTTTAGTTCAGAAATTTCTAAAACTAAAAATAGCAAGACTGAAACTTGTTGCTACAATTTCAGGTAAAATCCTGCTGGCAGTGGAGATACAGAATGAAAGTTACCTCTATTTCTCCCTGTTGCATAATAGAGCTACCAGCCGGAGACAGAGTGAATATGGCTAATTGCACAGGGGTAATCCCCAAACCAATAAGCAAAGCAGAGCATGGGCAAAAAGCAAAAATGACAAAGAAATCCCTCCCCAGCCCACAATCACTCTATATTCTTATTCCTTGAGTGGGCTTGTGCATGCCTCCTACACAGTAGTGACAGACTGCTGGTGACTCCCACAAAAACAAGCAATAGCTGAAAGCCAGATGGCTTTACGTAGAGCAATGACATTATCTATTACTTTGACTAAGTAATTGTATTTAAATTTTTTAAAATTTCCTGTGCTGAGAATGTTTCCAGACTGTTACCCCTTCCCCAGTAGAAGTGGAAAACAAAATGCCATTCAGCAACACAGATGGGGTAGGATCCAACACAAACATTTCTCAGCTAGGCATTCTCCAAAGAAGTGCATAGTAATTTTTTCCATATACAGTGGGAAAGACAAAGCCTCTGTTTAAAAGGCATTCTTCTCCAAAAATGGGGAGGGCTAACATGTTTTAGCTGTCTGCAAGCTGGCTAAGGTTTAGAGATTAATACCAGCCTCTTCTCTAATGAACTTATTACTACAGCCACAAAGAAAAAAATTACTGTTACATTTGCTCACTGTTGGAAATAGAAAATCTGCAGTTGAAAAGGCAGCTATTTGATTTTTCTCTTTCATACAAAATGCCAAGTTTATTCAAGAAGAACAATTTACAGGAAAAGGGATAAATAATTCTGTGTTTCCTCATTAATCACCCTCCACCCTGTCCCCACAAAACACTCACATGAAATGCACGTTCTGAGTCATACTTTCTTGAGCTCCACAAATAAGAGAGATATAATCAGTTGCTACAGCACTCCCTGAGAGATTTCCAGATAGAGACAAAAATTTGCAAAGAATAAAAAAGTAGCCTTTAAAGCAGGTACAACTGTGCTTGTGGGACACTGTTAAAACTTACAGGGTAAATCTGAAGCTTCCTCTGGTTTCCCTTTTGTGGCCATTTCCCCCACTACAGATTTCTAGTGATTCCTTGCTGTTGGTGGAAAGTAGGGAGCCACAGAAAACCACAAATTTGCAAAAAGCTGAGTGAGGCAGCAAATCTCCTCTGACCTTACACCATGTCTAGACCTTGAACACCTTAAAGGCTTCATGCCAGGTACTGATGCTCTGGAGATCTTGCCAACCCTCAATGGGCCAGGCTGTGTTAGCTTTTCTGGGGCTTCTAGGATTTTTAATAGGAGGGCTGTGCTATGTTTTGCCCTGCCAGCACTTTTGATATATATATTTTTTCATTTTTGGATACTGGAGCAGATTTTCTCTGGACAAATGCTTGCTTTCTCAGAGTGCTTTCAAGGAAGGGTCCCTGGATCTGGGGCCAGGGGGGGAAGGGAGGGGGCACAGCATAAGGCAGTCACGAACAGCAGGCTCTCTGTGACTCTTCAAGGGCTATCATCCAGGCTCAGAGGTGAAAAACCACAGTGGGAAATCCTAGGTCATACTAGCCTTGGCAGAAAAGAAGTCTGCTCGTCTCTTGCTTCTCAGAAGGCCTTATGACAGTAACAGGATGCATTGTGTGGTGGTAACAGGATACCACACAACCCAGAAATGGTTTTGTTACGTGCTGGTTCTGTGTAGCTTTTTCTTCTACCTGACACCAATGGTTCACCATTCATCAGATGAATGAGTCCATTTTTTTTCATTTTTGTTGGGAAGACAGAGTCAAACAATTATCCAGAGCCTTACAGTTTTCACTGATCATATTGGAAGTTGTTCATGAAGGTATAATCTTTTTATTCAGTAATTATTAAATTATCTTTCAAATTAACATTCAAGTGTGCCAGTCCTTTCCATGCTCTTTGACTTTGATATGACTTAAAAAATAACATTTTATTTATTACAGTCTTGTAAACTTGGAATACTAGTTTCTAAAATATTTTTCACAACCCTCTGTTATTCTTTGGCTTATATTAGGTATTTTAGTAACTCTTGAGTACTGGTGTTCTAGCACTATTTCTTGCTGGTTTGTCTTAAAAGAAAAAAGGAGTTCTAGTATTTGTGAAGGATTTATTTTAAGAGAATAGAATCTAAAGGATTGTACAATATAACTGAACAGGAACAACAAAGCCAGATCATATTTATTGCATTTTAGTCAGTGTCTGTTTGCATTGCCAAATACAATGTATGCTGACTGATAGGAAAATCTTGAGATCGTTTAATGACAAAGAATTAGGTTTCAAAACTGTGGAGCTGTAACATCTTTGTGTACGGTACTATTCAGCAATTGTTGAGTCTTGAATTAGGATGCATAATCCAGACATCCCCAGCTCATGGTGCTGTCTGAAAATGAACTGGGATCAGATCCAGACATTCAAGAGGACCAATTAAGATATAAAAACCGAGGGTGTCTATATTTTGGTGTTTGATTTCTAAGTCCAGAAGCAAATTGTAAATGATCAGTGGTTGGTTATATATTACTCAGAAACTAGACCTATTTTACACATCTCTTGAACACTTGGAGCTCTAATTGTTATCAGTTTAAATTAGGACAAGTTCTTCTTCAGAAACCACATCTTTTATTGCTTCTCATGCCCCCTGGAAAAACTCGACTTTTAATTCCTTCCCATGTCATGAATAAGAGTGGGCATGAAATGCCTTTTATTGGTTTTCACAGCCCCGAATGAGCTTTGGGGCACTTTGCTGGTACTTGCCTAAAACTTTGTGGGAACTCACTGCGGTGGGGTTTAAATTGCATTGTTCTGATGGGTGCTTTATGCACCTCCTTGAAATGGAGAACATTTCCCACCATCCATCTGCTCTGTGCTGTGTTTCCATTTGCTTCAGCTTCTGATGATTTAAAAGGTTTGGGGTCTGGCAGCTCTATTCCAAGCAGCTGATTTTCATTAAAGTTTTGATGAGAAACTTAAGCTGGAATCACAAACATCTGCAGTAAAACTTCCTCCCCACTAATAGATGTTTCTCTGAGCATAACCTTGTTGTATGAGAAAAAAACAGCAGCTAGAAATCCAAATTGCCCATTATGGGAGTTAACCTAACATAACCTCAAGGGTCTGAAAAGAATTGATTTAAAGATCTACTTTTTAAAAGGTAGATGCAGTTTCCATTAACTTAAAAGAATACAGAGGTTTCTGTCAACCTAAACCCCTTTTTGGCTCACACCTCAGGATTAGGTCTTCTTCTGCTTCTTTTAGCCCTAGTTTGTTTTGAACAGATTAATGCCACAAGTAAGGATCAAATTGTGGTTTCTCTAAACAATCTGCAAGACTTTCTATTCTAACCTTCATGGAGGAAGGAGCAAAAGAAATTTGGTGATAGTTTGAGTCTTTTTTAACAAGTGGCTGGGACTCCTGATTGCTCTCTTTTTATATATTTAATGTGAGCCATTTTAGAGAGGTCAGTTTGTCACAGGTCCCATTTTAATTATTGCTTATTGCATTAGAGAGAAAGAAAGTAACTTTCTTGCTTTTGAAAATTTAGATTAGCACTGCTGGTCAAAGCCAGGTAGAAAAAATGACTCAGACATGTCATTTTAACATGCAAGCTCCATCAGATCTGCCTCTTACTTTCTCTTATAGTAAATGGCTAATTTTGACTTGACTATGATAATTATTCCCTTTAAAGGACATTTTTTGCTTAGCTGCCTTTCCCCTGAGCCAAAAACACTGCTGCTGGAAACAGTTTTTGTCTTCCATCCATCCAAC
This sequence comes from Brachypteracias leptosomus, assembly GCA_013401335.1. Taxonomy (NCBI): domain Eukaryota; kingdom Metazoa; phylum Chordata; class Aves; order Coraciiformes; family Brachypteraciidae; genus Brachypteracias; species Brachypteracias leptosomus. The sequence continues at coordinate 10,022 of VYZX01002453.1, read as the reverse complement.
AATATCATGCTTTCCTTCACTCTGGGAATTGGCTTCCTGCCCTGTCCCAACTTCTTAGTTTTTTTCTTTACTCGTAAAGATCTTGATTATCTCATTTTTGTTCTAATTTTTTCATCTCCTCTATACTCTTGCTTTAGTTTGCTTCCTTTCCCACTATTTGCTTCACTTCTTGCCATAGAAGACATTTGAAATTATTTTTTCTTGCTTGGCAAGTGTCTCCACAGAATGTCTGTCTTTCTTCCACTTATCCTTCTCACACTCATTTCCTATACTGGGCTCTCTTTGCTATTTTCTTTATTTCATGTAGTCATTTACATCATGTCCTGGTTCAGCCAGGATAGGGTTAATGTTCACCAGGAGTTGCTATTCGATACCATGCTGACATCATGTCCGGTACTCATAGGCGCGGGCAGAGCAGTCCCGGCTTTGTCTCACCCGGGCTGCCTCGCTCTGTGTCTGTAGCTGTATCCACGCGGTCTGTACCTTTATACCTCTTGTTTTGTACATTGTTATCCCTGTTGCTGTTACTGTTGTGATTGTTGCTTTTGCATCGCTGTATTAAATTCTCCTTATTTCAACCTGCAGTGTTTGTATTTTGCTACCTCTCCCGTTCCCGTCCGGGGGGTGGGGGGGCAGCGGCCACGTGGTGCCCAGTCCCGGCAGGGTTTAAACCACCACACATCAGAATGAAATTAGTCTTTTCCTGGATGTCACCTTACATTCATTTTACGTTAAAGTGAGTGACTACAGAATGTGAATTACAGGGAATAATTTGCCATATTCTATAGTGTTTGAAGTCTTGTACCATTTTTTATTCTCACTTTAGACTCTCTAAGGAACTTTATTCCTACAGGGGAACAAAATCTACATCTATATAACTAAAAACATCATGTCAGTGGAATTTACAAATGCAAGTGTTGCCAGTGGTGGGCTTCCGACTCACATAGTAGTGTATGGCCTGCCTCTGATTTTAAGGGCATGTGTTTGACACTGAGATATAATTGTTCTCAGAAGATAGTTCTGGTTTTCAGTTTTAATTCTGCTTACCAAAACTGGTAAACATCTCACCAACCCCTTTCCTTCTGCTATGTCCAAGCTGATGAGTGGAACCCCAAACCAAAGATTTCTGATGTTTGTTATTCACTTGTTTGCTTTCACTTGATATCTGTCTGTCAGACAGTTTTAAATCCTTTGCTTTCTTCTCTGATGAATCTTCCTTGTAAAATATTTTAGTCTATCCTTAAATAGATTTCTGTTTCTCACTCTCTCCCCATATACATAAGGATTCAGCACTGTAACATTTCCCCCACATCCCCTTATTGTCTTCATGAGCCAAGGAACTTAATCATCCTAAATAGCACACAAGCACCTGAGTACTTTTCAAATTGATCTGCCTCTTGATAGACAACCCAACACAACTGGATGAAGTCTCCAGTGCTTAATTACCTTTGAAATTAAAATTTGTAACTAACTTGTAGTCTGAACTGGATTGCCTTCAGTTTCCATTTATTGCATATGATGAGACCTTCATTTGTTAGACTAGCTAACCTGTTATTAATGTTTTTTGCCTGTGTATGTGCTTACACAGTTAATACAAAGTTTTTTCTTAAACTCCCTCTGAGCTAAGTAGATTGAATTGTAGAGCCTCTCAGCTATCTTCCAATTCCTAGCCCTGTAATCCTTCTCATGATACTTTTCTGAATAATTTTCATCAATTTATAAGCATTTCTTGAAACAGAGGAAGAGAGGTAGATACCTTATTCTATGACGGTCACTACCAGTGCTCATTATGTAAGGTAACATGACATTTCATTGGGTGAAACCTGGTTCACTTAATTTGAACATCTACATTTTGTAACCCAGACTTTAGCTGACTGATAAAGCTGCCCTGAAGTGAGTACTCAACATAGTCCTTACAGAGGAAGAGGCTCCTTTGATGGCCTCCAGGGGAGACCACTAGGAATCAGAAGTTTTAAAAGCCTTATGTCTCCATTACTGTATGGGGACATTTGGTTTATACTTGAAGACAGTGTCTGTTTCTGATTGAAAAAGTTTAGGAACAGTTTATGTACCTAATTTAGGTGTACTGTTTTACATACTGATTAACAACCAGGACACCAAGCTACTAGATGTTGTCTGAAGTCCAACTCAGACTCATGATCCACTCTGTGAATCAATAGACCATGTTAGTGTAGTCCTTTTCTTTCTGCTGTTAAAAGACTTTCATTTAAATCCAAGACACAGAAAAGCTTTGAATTTTTAAAGCACTTCTCCTGGTTTATCTAAGTTTAGGGTTGCCAAATATGGGAAAGGAAGAGGAGTGGAAAACTGAGAAATATTCACTATTATGTATTTACATTAATTGAGATCTCTTGCTCATAATAGGTTGAAAATATCAAATTCTTACCATGATTTAAGAGCAGTTATACCCTGGGAACTCCCACCAGCACTGTCTCAGGCCTTTCAGATTTCTGGAAATGTTATGTAGAGGTGAATCATGTGTGGGGCAAATGCTGTCCAGCACACTGAAACACCATGGTCTCTGTCTGCCCTAGTCTGTGCTCCAGCTTTACAGCAGTGTGTTTCATGTCGTGGTTGACCAGCACCACAGTCCGCAGTGAAACCCCATCCATGGCTCTGTAGCTCTGCCTTGCAAATCTGCCCCCTTTGTATAATTTGGCACTATTGAATGTGACTAACAGCCTCTGTCTGCTCGGGAGAGCTGTAGGCCTGAGTCAATATTTAGACGAAGGAGCTGAATCAAACTGCGCTGTATAAGAAGAGTTTACTCTGCGGTTCACTGTGAGCTGCGGGTTAAGAACTCAGGCTTCGAAAGAAGCTAATTCAAACCTGCTGGGATAAATCCTGTTTCTGGGGCTGAGGGAGAGGAGGTGGGCTGTGGGAGAGGGAAGCACCAAAGGAAATTCTCCATCCTTGGGTGAGGGACTACCAGACCATCGCTCCCTGGCTCCTACATACACCTCTGGGCTCAGAGCTGGTTCTCTACATACACAAATCAATGGCTAAGCAGGTTCTCACTGTTACAAAGCCATCAGCTCTATCTCAAAAGAATCTCACTGGAAATTCCCATGGAGGTGGGCCCTGAAATGGAACTTTAAGGTGAATCTGCAGCTACTAAAGAGGCCTGGAATCATGTCTGCTTCCTCATGAACCCATAACACCATGCAGCCAAGGGCCTTGGTGTGACGATAGCAGGCATCATCATTCAGTAGTAGCATGGGATCCAGAGTCTAACTGCCACTGCAAGGACTGAAGTAAACTACCAGAGCAACACCAGTTAGTGAGTCTATTAGATCAGATTGTACAAATGAAACTTTAGGGAGAATTGAAATGACTGAAAGAAACTTAAGTGTCATAGAATGTATTGGGTTGGAAGGGATCTGTAAAGGTCATCTAGTTTGAGTCACCTACAATAAGCAGGGACATCTCTAACTAGGTCAGGTTGCTCAGAATCCCATCAAACCTGACCTTGAATGTCTCCAGGGATGGGGCCTCCACCACCTCTCAGTGGAGACACTGCAGTGTCTGATATATTTCACATCATTTTCCCAAGGTAAAGTCTAATATATTAAAGTAAAGCAGTATGAACTGTGTCTTTGGTAAAACCATATCACTTATGCCCATTATCCTGTGGAAAACAGATACAAAACCCATCCAGCTCTTAAATCAGGCATTTCATTGATCAACTTTCCATGTTGTAAGCAACAGGTGGCAATGCAGCTTCCCGGGGCTGATCCCAGGCCAGAGGAGAAGGGCTGTACATCCCATGTCGTCCATCCCAGGATGGCTCCTGAGAGCTCCGGTGCCAAGCAGAGCAGGGTTTAGCCTCCAGTTTTCTCACACAGTTTGTATTTCATGCCAAATCCCTGGTAGGGCTAGCAGGCATTTCCTGAGGCTGCCCAGCTGCTTGGAGCTGCTGCAGTGGGAGGACGAGCTCTGCCCAGCCCCATTGTAACCTGTTGTCTGAAGGGCTTGTGAACTTATTTCCATGGCTGTTAGTTCTGGCAATTGGAGTGTAGGCGGAAAATTAGCCTTGTGATATCAGAGATTGCAATCTTGATAGTGACACGGCTGTGCTAATCTCACCTCATTTTTGGATGTCATGCTAGAAGAACTACTCTTTCCCTTCCCATGACCTTATGTAACTCAATTTGCCTCCTACTTTTCATCTCCCACGCATGAGACATTACTGTGTCCTCCTCCCCTCAGTGTATGCCTGAGTAATTAATTGTTTTCTCAAGCTGTATTTTTAAGTAGTCCATTTCTGATGCTGCCTTGATAGAATGAGGAATATCAACCAATCCCAAAACACAGAGGTTGCTGGAAAATTTTCCATCATCAGATTACTTTTCAGATCTCTCTACTTTCATTTGTCACCAATCCCAACCTCATATTTTTTTGGAAGTCTTAAAATCTCTGCAGGTGTTTTCTCTGCAGTTTCCTACACGCATTTGATTTATTATCCCCACTCTCACTGCAAAAAGGAACTTCAGATTATGGCATTCAGAGACAAAAGCACAAAATTCTACAGTACAGTGTTTGCCACCAAAAGACAGACTCTTTCTGGAAGTTTAAGTGAATTGCAATTACAGGAACTACAAAAAGGCAAGCAGAAAAGTGTTGTGACAATTAACCCATGCAAAATAGCTCTGTTTGGACAGGCCTGTTTAGTTATATTGGCAGGAAAGTCAGAGACGTGCTAAGCCAGCTTCACTGCAAAGTACAGCAGCTGTCTGCTCATAGCAGGCAGGGCATGTGTACATTTGGAAGTCTGAACTGTATTTTTCCAGTCCCAAAATGCAATGCCTCAGACCCCTTGCAAAAAATCCTCCGGTATCGCTTTAAGGATCAAATGATTATGTTAATGTTAACCAGATGGAAGCTTTAACACAGACAGATGAAAGCAGAAAAGCACAGACACTAGAGAGAGAAGGGAGTTACTGTACCTCAGCAAAAGGCACCCAACTTCCAGTAGCTACTGCCTGCTGCTGCCCTCTGATAATAGTGGCTTCTTGCACGCTGACGGCTGAGCTACCTTCAATGTCAAACTGAAAAATGCCTCCCTCACTTGAGGCTGTGCTGGAGGAGAAACATCTCAAAAAGAATAATATAGGAGAAACGAGGGGCCAGGTGGAGATCAAAGCCATTTCCTCCCCTTACATCCAGCAGTGGTCTTCTAGCATCTCAGTAATTGTTTACTCTCTTCTGCAATCAGCCCCTCTTGGCTTAGTAGTGCCTCAGTTATTCTAACTTTCTTTCAGCATTCAGTTTCCAGATGTGGCACTTCAAGGCAGTCTAACAAGATCCTGATTTTTAAAAAAAAGAAAAAAAGTTTAAAAAAAAAAAAGGAAAAGAAAAACTGTTTTGCCGCCTCTCTTGTTCACTCTGTGCCTGTGGCTCCTCTTTTTCCCCAGAGGCTCCAGCTCAATAACATACAGATGGGCAGTGCTTAAGCAGAGAGTGTCAAACAGAGATTGTATTCCAGGAAAGCACCGCTGGCTCCCCAGCCACCTTATCTCCCCCTGTCAGGATACAGACTGACGCTTTGCTCGGTGCTCTGGCTTCCTTCACATGTTCACATCATTCCCTTTTTTACCTTTCGTATTGAGACCCTCCCACTCAAACTTTGTCGTTCAGAAAGTGAGGTCACCCTTTCCTCCCCCGCCACGCCACCCCCTCACAACTCTGTCCGACTGCTCTACATGAAGCTTTGACTCTCATGACTACGGGGTTTTTTTTAACATGTCTAATTTATTCAATGGAAGGCAGAAAGGTGCCAAATTTATTAAAAAACCCCACTTAGACCAATCTTTTATTTTGTCATGGGGGAGGGGAGGCTGTGGGCGGGAGGGGAGGAGGCGGAGGAGGAGGAGGAGGGGGAGGAGGGAGACAGCCTGGCTGTACCGTGGGCTAATAGGGCTAAGTGGTTTCTCTAACATGTTTCATTCAGATCCTTTCCCTCAAGTCCACCTCTCAGCTTCACATAGGCTTGTGAAAAAGAATATCGTTCACTGCGATTTTGGAAAATGACTTAATTCCTCAGACTCATGAACTTTTATTTACAAAGAGCATCTTGTATTCCCTTTTCAAGAGATGCTTTGTGAGGCCCTGGTAACAAGGCTTGCAGTGTATGTATGAAAGTGAGCTGAATATATTGCCCACAGCTGGCTTGATTTTATGACTACAATCTCAAAAAGACAACGCAGAAACCCTTGCTAGGTTTTGGGATGAAGTTAGGGTATAATTATACAAACGTGCACAATTCCTGACAAGGGGTCAGCGCCCCATCCCTCAGCTGTACTCTGTGCAGGGGTTTGTAGCACCATTGGCTTGTCATTCTTAAATCTTTACAGAAATTGGCTTATCTGGCTTCATTCTGGGAATGGATTCCTTCTCCTTCCCTTCCTTGTCAAACCCTACCCCCACCATCTGCTGAAGGTATTATGAACCAAGGAAGCAGTCAGTAGAGAATTAAGGGTAAAATGTAGGTACAGCTGTGGACCCACAAATGCAGTACAGAATCAATATAGGGACTATAAAGAAGTTAACCACCAAGAAAGTCTACCTGATTCAGAAATGGTGTAGCTGAGCAGGCAGGGCCACTCAAGCTTATGGGACAAACTATTAACTGTCAGAGAAAAGAAAGCTGTGCAACCCAAGGCTATGAGGATCAGGACCAAGGTTTGTGGGAGGAAATAAAAGATGACATCAGTTGTTGTGGGTAGTTCTGTCCTGAGAGCAATGAAAACATCTCTCTTTTATATTGACTAGGTATGGTGGCCAGCATGCAGCCTCCCAGGAGCCTGAGGGTGAGATGATATTGAGGGCTGCCAGGACTTTTCTATCTCTTTCTGCTAATGTCAGTTCTGGAAACAGCCTGCAGCAGGTCTGAAGGTTCAGGAAGCATAAGACCAGGGAGGCCTCAGGCAGGGACCCTATGAGGTTCCCATTAGGTCTCATGTTGTAAGAAGTTTGAGGTGCCAAGATAACATTAAAGCAGGGGCAAGAAAGAGAATAAAACATCTTGACAGTGAATGACAGAATCACCACTCCTATGAATTATGCAGCAAATTACTGGAATATGTGTGAGAATTTTTTGGATACCAGAGAATCTTCTACATCTGTTTCGAGGCATTAGGAGGGAACTGTTGACAAAACTTTACCAGAGAAAGGTAACTTGGGGAACAGCTACTAAAGGTTTGTAAACCTTTGGATGGGAAGAACAGGAAAATTAAATCTACATATTTCTGGCAGTCAGCTTTCAAAAAATTCAGGGACCTGGGAGCAAGGTTCTCTTGCCTAGTAGAAAAAGGAATTGAAACAAGCAAGTGGTCTGTAAAGAAATTACATAAACCAGGAAGAAAGGAAAGACAGAAATATTTGGCCAAACTATAAGCTCTTTCTGAACCTGAAGCTCAAGAAAGAAATATGTGGGAGGTGAAAACTGAGACTACATGTGGGCACATCAAGAACATATTGAGATGAAAGCTGAAAGGTAAAGGCAGAAAATGAGATGTAATTTTAAAGACAGTAGATATGAAAGGAAGATACAGGAGATCCTTGGTTCAATATCCGTCAAAGAGAGAAAGTTATCAAAGGAAAATTTGAGAAGGGAAATAGTTTAAGATGGGAGACTGTGCTAAATTGCTTCTTGAAGGTTTTCCTAGCTCTGTGAGCTTTAGTTTTCCTAGGAAGTCATTAGCTGTTATGGTTTTGGCTCTGGCAAACAAGACTTCTAATTGCAGTGGAACAAAAATAAGGTATAGCAATGTTTTTCTACAATTGATTGTGCCTTCATTTTCTTTTTTAGTTCTGGATTGTGTTGCAATGATGAAGAAAAAGAATATTTTCAGAGAATTTTAATGAACAAAATTTCAGAATAGAAGACTCGTTAAAATTGCTCCTTTCAAAAAGGTAATTTGCAGTGTATAAGGTTTCTTTGTGTATTTTCATCTGCCTAGTGATGTGGTTTGGGTATGGTTTAGGACTGGGAGCGTGTCACAAGAAGTATCACTATGTGATTAAGAGGTATTGGAGACCAGTGGTAGATACTGGTCATTGTGTTGAGTGATTCATATTTTTGACAGAATAATTAATTCAAGGAATTAAAATTAATTGAATTATTAAACCCTGGCAATTTAATAGTTTGTTTGTTTTTTTTAAAAAAGTCTTTTCATTATAGTGATGGTGAAAGGCAGCTGAACAGTGTATTCATGCATACTTAATTTATGTCAAGACCTTGTGATCTTGTATATAAGTCACATAATGACTTTGAAGACTTCAGGGTTTATGTGTTTGCCCAATTGAGCTGTACTAAGTAGTTATATTGGGAACCAATATCAGTATTTGGGAGGCAGCAGCAGCAGGATGCCCTGGGCTGGTCCAGCTGGCTCAATAATGCATGGAAACAGCCCACAGTGTCCCAAAACATGTCTCCCCTACTCAAAGAGATGCTAAAATGCTCAGTAGCTGCTATGTCAGGAGATACTGCAGGAGAGACATGAGGACACACAAAACAAAAGATATGAGGATGAAAAAAGGGGACTCAAGGACAAATGTGGAGATACATTTTGAGAAATGAAATGGAGGAGATGTGGTAAGGGACATTGCTGGGGAGATGGCTGGTGAAACAGCCTTGGAAAGACACACTGCTTGCTGGATAGGGTGCCCACCTGAGTGTAACAAAAACCAGGGCAGGGACAGCCTGAGGGAGTGCAGCCTGTGTGTGGCCAATGCAGGTCAGAAACACCTCTGAGGGTGAAGATTAGGAAAGGTCTAGGAAAGTGTTGGACAGAAGTTGAGCCTGGGGAGAGGGAAGAAAGGTATTTCTCTTGAGTGTTTATTTAAAATTTTTGTTTCCTTATTCTTTTCTCAATACCTAAACAAGTGATTAAATATTTCTGTTTACTTATTTCTAATAATTTTAATTATGTAAAATGCCCTGAGTTGAGACTGTTCTGCCTGTGATAGTAGTTAATACGGAAGTCATTTGAATGACATACTGAATGAAATATATTCAACAAGAGCAACTGTGAGCTTCATGAGCCTTGCTCAGTACAGCAAACTGACCATCTGCATCCTTGGCTTTTGACTGAGGGACTTCTTCAAGTATGCGTCTGCTTTACCACAGCAAGAAATACCACTAGAAATATCATTAAGGATGCTTAGATTGCAAGTTCTTCAAATAAAGCCTGTGCATATGTAGCAGGTAACTAAATGAACCCCAGTGTATGATGAAGGTGTCTTACCTAGTAGTTCATTAATAATACAAAAACCCTGAAACCCATTTACAGAAAACAGAAAATACCATTCCTGAAATAGGCAAAAGTTACCAAGTGAAAACAATATTGTTACTCATCACATATCTTAATGTAAAATTGGAACAAAGATATTCATATCTCCATAAAAGAATTCACAATGCTAATCTACAGCACTTTGAGAGAGGTAAGGCTGTAATTATTCTCAAGATCAAAGTCTTAAAAGGAGGAAGATGCCTGCTTAACATCTTTGGAAAATCAGATCCTTTAGAAAATCACAGTTTGGCCCAAGGCATTAAAAATCTGGAAAATCGCATGTTATGAATCTGTATAGGGAAGAAAATACAGATGACTGCAAATGGTAGAAATAAAAATAATTTATTCTTATGAAATACAATAAGACATCAGGAAAGACACAGTTCATTACAGTTTACAAAATCAAAATCTCTCCACAGATATATATTAGTCCCATACCAGAAAAATTATAACAAAAATATTTTGACCAGAATATATTTTATCTATATTAATTTCCCTAAATATTTATAGAATCATAGAATGGTTTGAGTTGGAAGGGACCTTAAAGATCATCTAGTTCCAACCCCTCTGCCATGAGCAGGGACACCTCCCACTATACCAGGTTGCTTAAAGCCCATTCAACCTGGTCTTGAACACATTCACTGTTGGGACATCTATAACCTCGCTGGGCAACCTTTTGCAGTGATTCACCACCCTCACAGTAAAGAA
>VYZX01002447.1:0-22846 GCA_013401335.1 Brachypteracias leptosomus | reverse complement strand
ACAGCTCAGGTCCCAGCACTTCACTAAGTCAGTGATCCTGAGAGTCTTCCTCTCACCAGCCCCAACTGCTTTGGTAGCCACAATGGCTACCAAGTGAGAAAGCCTAGCACTTTCTGAGTGCTGCAGATCTGCCACTTGGCCACACTGCTGGCCAGCCAGCAGCTGTTCAGGGCTGTAACATTCTGCTTTGGTAAAAGCCAGAACAACAGAAGGGAGATGAGGATGCTATCATTTATATTTGGCACAGATACATGGTGTTAAGCAAACCTTGGTCACAAAGATAAATTTTCCCTTTTTTTGTCTCTCTGTCTAGGAAGATACCATGGAGGTGGAAGAGTTCCTGAAAGAAGCTGCTGTGATGAAGGAGATCAAGCACCCAAATCTAGTGCAGTTGTTAGGTTAGTAAAATTCCTCGCTCTTTCTGTTCTTACTTGAGTTTCCACCAAAATGAAATCTGTCTTGTTTAAAAGCAGTGGCAGATTTTCTGTATTTATATAACTTTTTGAATCAGGTCAGGTTATGGGGTGGTATTTTTGATAGCTTACTCCTTTATGTAGTATTGAAGCTTAGAGACATTTTAAATAAAACATCAAATATAGTCACTTACATTAGTAGACAGCTTTGCTTTGGGGGCACCACTATGCATTATACAAAAGCTCGCAGTATCAGCCTCCTCTTAGTTTGTACCTTTGGCCTTCGGGTTCGGTTGCCAGTGTCAAATTGCTTTTCTGCTGTGTTAAATCAGATTTACAACATTATTTTCCATGACTTTGCTGGTAGAACAGAATGAAATTATAAGAAAATTCAAAGTGAAAGAAAAAAGTTGGAAGCACAACAAATAGCGTTCTTTGTACTTCTCAAATCAGAGACATTTATAGAAAAAGCTACACTGAATAGAACAAATCAGTCCATAATTAAGCAGAAGACAATCAGATCCCTGTTGCTGAAAGGGACCTTGTGTATCACCAAATAATACATGAGATCCGGGCAGTGGAGGTGCAAACAGGATCAAAAAAACACGAATGGCAGAAATCTGCTGGCTTTCCAGCCTGGCTGTGCCCTGCTTGTCTCGCTGACAAATGCGTGATACGATGATCACTATTAAATAGTCTGCGTTGCTGTCAGTTCTACATATACAAAGATTCTTAAGGAGACACCCTAAACCTTTACTAGCGTTTAATTGCCTGTGGATGTCTGCTGCTTTCAGGAGTAAAGCTGTCAAGCCAAGCCTAAGATGAAAGGAGAAATGTGAAGAATGTGAAAGCTTTTAGTAATGGCAACTATTCTGTATCCATTTAAAAAATGGGCACAGATGAAGTGTCTGCCCAGCCCTGTCTGGTTCCAGGAGCAGAGACTAACAGATTTCTCATCAAAGAGATGCCTTTTTGTTCTTTCTGATGCACAGTGTAGTTGTGTCCTACCCCTGTGTGTGGGTAATAGTACGGATGGGTGTCCAGCAGCGCTTCACCAGGAGTCCACAGAGATTTGACATGAGTGTCCTGTTGCCCTTCTCCTCCCCTGATACGTACTTTGTACATAATTGCAATGACTGTAGCGAGCAGTCATCTGAGGAATGTGTGAGAATGCTGCTTTAGGAGCAGGTCCCACCATGCTGATCACTTACCAGCTAGCGTGCGTGAGAGTGCTTCACATTGCTCTGTCATGACATTGCAGTCTGGAAATCTTGCCAATTGACAGGTACCTGCTTCCAGTTGGCCACTCGTTAGCTTGGTGAAGGAAGAGAGGGTAAGAAAAGCAAATCATATGAGTTCAGAATAACCCTTATTTCTTTCTGTAACCCTCCAAAGAGTAGAACTGCTCCTTCATTTGTATTATATTGGAATATCAGTGCTTTGATAGACATGTTTCTCTCTATCCATAAAGTGGATGGACAGATAAATAGTCGGAAGCACTGAATTTTAAGTTGAGCTGCATTGATCTGGGTCTTGTAGGTGGAAGTCTTTAGTTTTCAGAAACATTCATTGGTACAAAATGCAATGAAAGGATATTTAATAGTGGTAAGCTAGGGATGGATGAAAGGGAAGCTTTATTCACATGCCCCCTCCTCCTCACGGCTAGGAGTGTGTACCCTGGAGCCACCCTTTTACATTGTGACAGAATACATGCCGTTTGGGAACCTGCTGGACTATTTACGGGAATGCAACCGGGAGGAAGTGAGTGCTGTTGTGCTGCTCTACATGGCCACTCAGATCTCTTCTGCCATGGAGTACCTGGAGAAGAAGAACTTCATTCACAGGTGGGTGAAGTCACGTTGAGCTGATGCAGTTTCAGATTGCAATGATGAACAGGCCCAGGAATTCCTCCTTTTGGGGAGGTTTCTTCCAGAGTTTAAGTTTCACACTGGTTATCCATGAAGCCAAACTGATGTAATTTCTGTTACCATTGTGTGATGAGCTGCTGATCTCATCCTGTTCTCAGGAAACTTTAACTTCTCATTGTCACAGCTATCATTACTGGAAATTTAATAGAATTTAAAGAATGGTTCCTAATCCCAATTTATCTTATTGCTCCTAAGAGTAAGTCTGCTGAGTTTCTGACACTGTCCAGAGCAAAGCTTTTGTTGCCTTTACCTGCTGTATAAAGAGAGTGCTTCCCAATTCAGAATAGAGGGACAGGACTTTGCGACCACAGGATGGTATTCCACAGCTTGCTCCAGTAAAAGGGTGTGCTTTTTCCCTTGGTACAGGGACCTGGCAGCACGGAACTGCTTAGTTGGAGAAAATCACGTGGTGAAGGTGGCTGACTTTGGCTTAAGTCGACTTATGACTGGAGATACCTACACAGCTCACGCTGGAGCCAAGTTCCCAATCAAGTGGACGGCTCCTGAGAGCCTGGCCTATAACACTTTTTCAATCAAATCAGATGTTTGGGGTAAGATAACTCCACTTCAGTGGTTTTTTTTTTGTTTCATTTTGTTATTCTTTGCCAGCCTGAACAGTAACTTGCTTTCTGGTTCAGGAAGAAACATATGGGGAGGAGAGGATCACATGCCAGGCCACAATTTCATGAATCAAGAGCATTTTTAGCTTGTAACTTCTTCGCCTAGACTGGCCTGAAATGTCTACAAGAAAACAAAGCTGCAATAAAGGCCATGATGTAATGAGCAACACAGGAGGACAGGCTTCTGACCAGGAATTATGTTTTCCTCCTTTTGCAGCCTTTGGGGTGCTGTTGTGGGAAATCGCTACCTATGGGATGTCACCATACCCAGGCATTGACCTCTCTCAGGTGTATGATCTGCTGGAAAAGGGCTATCGGATGGAACAGCCAGAGGGGTGTCCTCCAAAGGTTTACGAACTGATGCGGGCATGTGAGTATCTTCTTCCAGTTTGGGAGACAAAGCCTGGGAGTCCTTGCTTCTTGTATGCTGTTTTGTTAGCTAGTGAGGAAAAGGCCCTGCCACCAGAGATGCACCTGGTTACTGATGCAAAATGAATCTGGGATCTAGGGAACTAGACTTCACTCTCAAAACCTGTCATCTCCAAGTACAGCTAGACAGCACTTTGTTGCAAGTTATACTGGTATTTTGTCAGCAGAACTCTTACTATGGAATCACCAAATTAGAAGGAAATTTAGTTCTCTGCAAGCACAGCAAGAGACACGTAGTTGGCATCCTCCAAACATGCCATGAAAAGCTCCCTAATACTCCAGACCAAACTGAGAATCTACTGATAAAAGCCCAAAAGATATAGTGTGCTACAGGGAGGGAGCAGCAGCAGCGTTTAAGAGCGTTGCCAATCTCTTTCAGTCCCACAAGAGCAGAGAATGTGTTGGCCAAAAAGCTGAAGATCCTAGGGAGCAAACCAGGCCATGTTGTTGAGTAAGGTAAGTGGCTCTAAGCAGAGACCCCGTCAGTGTGACCACAGTGGGCAGAGACTCCTTGGTGCTAACTTGGGCCATCTCTGTGGCCCTCAATGTACCACACAGACAAGCCAGCACTTAAGAGGCTATTCTACATTCTGTCTCCAGCAATGCCTGATCCCCAGCATGTCAAAGAAAGTCAGGGTGTATTTCAATTATGAAACAGAGAAGCTGAGTGATGATGAAGGATGTTGCTTCAAAAAGCTGTCAGGAAGCTGGCAAAAGCCCAAAAGCATGGAATTCATATAATACTGATGCAACCCAAAATGGACAGAAGGCCAATCGCTTTCCAGACCCTATGGTGATATCAACAGACAGTGCTTCCAGAATCCATTCCCCTACTGCTGATTTCTGACAACTACAGAAATGACACTTTTCGTCATGATACCCTTCCATGACTTTCCAAGCTCCATCCTGGACCAATGCACACTCTTCCTCTTTCCTCCAAGGGCACATACATTCTCTTTTTGGAAGGTTTTGCCTGATTTTCAGTATTAAGGGCATTGAGCAGAATGTTGCCTGGAGCTTTGCACACAGTTACCTGTGGCTGGGCTAGATGCATTCAGTCCAAACAGCCAGGGTAGCAAACACAAAATTCTGCTTTGTCCAAAAAATTTAGGAAGAGGGGTTAGGAGATCAGCCAACACTGTGGATTTGACACAGAGCTGGGATTTTTAGAACTGGTTCCTTCCTCTTCAGATCTGTTTGTTAGGGTGTGGTGGGGTGACTGACTGCTGCTATGAATCAATATCTGTGAATGGCTCTAAAGCCTGTTTAATAGTAGTAGTAGGTCAGGGTCTGACTACAGTTGAGAAAACAGGTATTTTCTGTCTCCTTGGACAGAATAAAAACCTACTTCCTACTTGTTTCAGGCACTGACAATCTACTTTCTTACATTGCAGGCTGGAAGTGGAACCCACCAGACCGACCTTCCTTTGCTGAGACCCACCAGGCTTTTGAAACCATGTTCCATGACTCGAGCATCTCAGAAGGTGAGAGCCTCTGTTGCTTTATTTCTGAAACAGTGCTGGAGGGTACCCCCAGAGTGGGTGGGTGGATGGGCCCTTAAGGCTCATCTGTTAGCAGTAGAAGTTGTGATGAAGCTTCATCCCATACTTAATTTCTTAACCATAAAGCAGTAAATACATTCTTTTACTTGCTGCACAAATACTGAAAAAACTTCAGACATACACCAGTGCAGGAGAGTGGTTTCATTTGAGTACTGAGATGCCAAAGAGTGAATGTAAAGAATATTGCCTCCTCTATTAGAGGAAGCCTCATTTCCTAGACCAAATAATGAATAGTAAGTGATGCTGAGGGAAGGATTTTGATTAGCACAGTCCCGTGCTGACTGCAGCAATTAGGTCATGAAATATTATTCTACCAGCCTTCATTTTTAAAAAGTGTGCCTTAATCTCTGGATTTTCTACTTAGCTACTTCTAGGAGCGAATCTGTGCAACTCAGATCTCAAATATAATCAATTAGGAGGTAAAACGTAGAATCATAGAATTGTTTTGGTTAAAAGAGACTTCTAAGATCATCGAGTCCAACATTAACCCACCGCTGCCAGGTCACCACTAAACCATGTCCCTCAGCACCACACCTCCAGGGATGGGGGCTCCACTGCTGCCCTGGGCAGCCTGGGCAAGGCCTTGACAACACTTTCAGAGAAGAAATGTTTCCTCGTGTCCAACCTAAACCTCCCCTGGTACAACTTGAGAGATTATATTCTACAAAAACCAGTTACTGATGAGAAGTGTGATACTAGGCAGCAGACAAGCAGAAACAGCTCAGCGTTCTCTGAATTTTTAAATTAAATATGAAGCTAATCCATTTGTGTCCCTACTGCAGAAAAACCACACCAGATGGAATTCTACCAGGGAGGCTCTAGAACAGGCACATCAGGTGGCCCACACAAATGTCAACCTGGGTGTGGCCAGGAGGTTGTAGGGTTGGTTTGGGGTTTTCTTTTTCAATCACATACCTTGCATTGATGTTGGGAAGGAAACACGCAGTCTCCGTTTCTAATAGGGAGGTGCAGTGCTTTACCTCAAGCAAAGCAGCTTAGATCCAGATCCAGAGGGGACAGATCTTTTGGAGGACTCCAGGAGCAGCAACAGGAGGCAGCTTAATTAAAACCAGAAGCAAATACATTCAGTGCTGGCTTTAGTTTTTGGGCAACCCTTAACCCAGGAGAGAGCTCGGTTGATACCAGACCTCTTGTACAGACCCTATGACTGGTTTTTTTTGCTGAATTTATAAAGATGTAAGTGAGTTTGAAAGGATTATGAAAGACATATTACTTATCCTGAATACCTCTGGATTTGAGGAAAAACTAAATCCATAAACTACGTATTTCTCAGTCATGTATCTCTTCTTGCCAGTCTGGGTTTGCAGTAAAGACCCAGATTTTCTTTTTCTCTGCCGGTCTCTGTTCCAACTATACCCTTTTTGTTGTGGGTTTTTTTTTTTTTTCTTATAGAGGTAGCAGAGGAGCTTGGAAGAACAGCCTCCTCCTCATCTATAGTTCCTTACTTGCCCCGGTTACCCATGCTTCCCTCCAAGACTAGAACACTGAAGAAACAGGCAGAGAACAAAGAGAACATTGAAGGAACACAAGATACTGTGGAGCACTCGGCTTCCAGCTCAGCACCAGGTATGGGCCCTGGGCCAGGGGCAGTGAGGCCACGTGTTCTGGGATGGGCTTGCTGCTGGTGGAGATTGCCAGAGAAACAGAAGAAAACACAACAATGTGACATGGGAAGGTGCTTTGTGCTGCTGTGTCGTTAGGACTCCTGGCCACCTCAGCAGCCCCGTTATTTCCTAGCAAATAGAAAACACTGCAGCTTGTTCAATGCTCTTTTAGTAAATCCTGTTGTGTTGTTTTCTTTTAAATTTAGTTTTGCTTTTTTTTAAATGATAGCTTCAAAACTGAAGTTGACAATGCAACGAGAGATTTTCTTTTATACTTGGGGTATTTGGGGAGAGAGGAAAAAAACTACAGGAAGGGAGTAAGAAACTTTCCCCTGAGCTGCCTCCTAAGTGGCCTCCTCAGTGTAGACAACAAACACATGCAGAAGTGGAAAACAAAGTAAAAAGAAGTCAAAGGCTCACCAGCCTCACACAAAAATGGGTGTTAACTTCACTCTCACTCGCTCTGTGCAGAACTTGGGCAGCTAAATATGCCAGGCCCATGAAGCCCACTGCAGGATAGGAAAGTGGGAAAAAAAGCTTGATTTTGGAGATTCACACCTGTTTCTTCTGTCTAGGTTTTATCAGAAGCACACAGCCAACAAGCAGCTCTCCTGCGCTGCCTCGCAAGCAGAGGGACAAGTCACCCAGCAGCCTGTTGGAGGATGCCAAAGAGACCACTTTCACCAGGGACAGGAAAGGTGGCTTCTTCAGCTCCTTTATGAAGAAGAGGAACGCTCCCACACCTCCGAAGCGCAGCAGTTCCTTCCGGGAGATGGAGAATCAGCCCCATAAGAAATACGAGCTGACGGGTAACTTTTCATCTGTTGCTTCCTTGCAGCATGTGGACGGGTTCTCTTTCGCTCCCGCGCAGCAGGATGCAAGCCTGGCACCACCCAAGTGCTATGGTGGGGGCTTTGTACAGAGAGCCTTCTACGATGACGATGGCACTGGTACCAGCAGTGGTGGAGGTGTAAGCACGAGTGGTGGGTGGTCAGGCATCACTGGTTTCTTTACACCACGCTTGATTAAAAAGACACTGGGTTTACGAGCAGGAAAACCTACTGGCAATGAAGAAACTTCAAAGCCTTTTCCAAGGTCAAACTCTACATCTTCCATGTCCTCAGGGCTTCCAGAGCAGGATAGGATGGCAATGACCCTTCCCAGAAATTCCCAGAGGTCAAAAATCCAGCTGGAACGGACAGTGTCCACCTCCTCTCAGCCTGATGAGAGACCAGGGAGGGCTAATGATCTGCTTCCCAAAAGGTTTGAAGAAGGCCCTGCTTTGACCAGAGAGAGATCAAAAGCAAAACTCTTGCCAAGGGGTGCCACTGCGCTCCCTTTCCGAACCCCCTCTGGATCAGAAGAGAAGGAGGGTCCCGGGCTAGCAGCAGCTCCTAAGGGCAAAGATAGAAACAGTGGCCTACGGCAAGGGGCCCTTGAGGATGGTGAGAGACCAGGGTGGTCATCTCCAGCAAAGGCTGCAGCAATACTTCCAACCACTCATAACCACAAAGTGCCAGTCCTGATCTCACCCACTCTCAAACACACTCCAGCAGACGTGCAGCTCATTGGCACAGACTCTCAGGGTAATAAATTTAAGCTCTTATCTGAGCATCAGGTCACTTCTTCCGGCGACAGGGACCGGCCCAGACGGGTAAAACCAAAGTGTGCTCCACCTCCACCACCAGTGATGAGGCTTCTACAACAGCCAGCTGCCTGCTCAGATGCAGCTGAAGAGCTAAGCAATGCGGCAGGAGCGCAGCACGGACTGGAATCAAGCGAAGGGAGTAAGAAGGCAGCAGCAGCACCTGTTGGTGGAAAATCTGGGAGGCCTGTGATGCCTCCACCTCAAGTGCCTCTGTCATCGTCTTCCACCTCCCCAGTGAAAATGGCCAACGGCACGGCTGGCGCAAAAGCAGCGCTAAGAAAGACCAAACAGGCAGCTGAGAAAATCTCCGCAGACAAAATCAGCAAGGAAGCACTGCTGGAGTGCGCGGATCTTCTCTCAAGTGCCATTGCCGAGCCGACACCAAACAGCCAGCTGGTGGACACAGGCCACCAGCTGTTGGATTACTGCTCAGGCTACGTGGACTGCATTCCGCATACACGCAACAAATTTGCCTTCCGGGAAGCCGTGAGCAAACTGGAACTCAGCCTGCAGGAGCTGCAGGTGTCCTCAACAGCTGCTAGTGTTCCTGGGGCAAACCCCGTCCTTAATAACTTATTGTCATGTGTCCAAGAAATCAGTGATGTGGTGCAAAGGTAGCTACTGTCAATCTGGGTAAGAGAAATACACACGGGGAGGGAGGGGGGGCTTTTTTTCTGTACTGATGCTTTCAAAAGGAAAGACTGATACTTGAGTTTGTGAAGTACCTCAGATCACTGAGTTCTCCTCACGTTTACAGGTTCATCTCAAAAAAAAAACAAAACAAAGGGATGGAGAGGGTAAAGCTGTAAGGGGCAGAACATCAAGTGTTTGTCCCCACCTAGTCAGGCTGACCTGTATGGTATGGCAAGGGAAGGATGTTCCTTGTTCTTCCCTTGGAGAGGCAGGAGAATCAATGGCAGGTTCTCGCTCTGGGAAGGATGGTTTGATGTGTGATAGCTGGAGTGGCTGCAGGCCACTGTACAGATCCTACCCTCTCTGCACTAATGCATGCTTTGGTCTCCTGAGAAGGCAAAGAAAAGGCCCTGGGACTCCGTTGCTACCACCTACCAAGCACTGAGCTAGAGGAGTGCTGAAGGGGGAGATCTAATGCACTGACAGTGTCCAGAGCTGCTGGAGGTGGATGCACTAGCCCAGATGGCTTCCACAGCACTGTTGCTGTAAGGAGAACTGCAAAATTAGTTAATACGTGAACCTATCCCTTTTCCCTCCTGTCCACCTCATCTACCACACGTTCTCATTGTTGTCATATCGGAAGTGTCAGGGATGCTGGGCAGACTTACCACTGGAATACCCCCTTCCCCACCACACAGCCTTCACTCAGCTGACACCTATTCCTAGTGGTCTAGCACGGGTGCTACTTGATGGTCCTTTGTGAGTAGTCTGGGGCTCTTGCACAACTTGCCAGTGTTGTTATTGGGGTGGGTTGGTTTGAGTTTTTAAAGCTCTAGACTGTTGTTAACTTGTTACCAGGTTGCCTCCCCAATTCAGTTTCATCACCTTGAGGACCCATGGTAGGTGAGGCAGAGCCTCTGGCTTGTTCTCCACGGTCCTTCAGCAGTAACAGTGCTGTGGGGCCAGCTGGAGAGCCAGAGGGTAGAACCTGGCCTGCCCACCACATGCCCTCACTGCTGCAGGGTTCCCCAGACCAATCCCCTCCCTTTGTCTAACACTAACACCTCACTGACAGCTTCCTGGGATTTGTTCTGGTGCTTATTGATCCCACAGACTTTCAGCTTCCCTGCTTTTGAAGGTGACTGGGTATGTCAGTGCACAATGGGGACAACCACAGCCATCTTTTAAAATTTATTTCTGGGTTTTAAAGGCTAGGCTAGAATCTCATGCTGTGGTGTCAGGAACACACACATAACTGTGCACTCCTCTGCCCAAGACACGACAACACATGTTACAGCTCTGCCTCAGAGAGCTCCTGCTGGGTTATGGTCTCTGGTGCCTGCTGACAATCCCAGAGGGAAAGCATTGTGTGGTTGATGTCTTCTTGGTCCTAGTGCTGTTTGTAGACCATTGTGGCCTCAAAAAGCTGGTCTGCTGCAGATACGCACAACTCCCTGAGATCTAAACTACTGGCAGGTAGGAAGACCTCAACTACTGGATGAGAACAGGCCTGATACCGGGCTCCAAATACACATTACTCTGCATGCTGCTGCTCACTTCACACTGTTTGTGATGGTAGAGGATCTTGCTTGCTTTGCACCTTAAATCTTTTTATTTTTTGGCTAAAATGCTTTTTTGACTTATTTTTAAAGCGTGACTGTGCTGCTTTTAGTTTGAGTATTTAGAGTTGCGCTGGGGCACAGGTGAATTTAGAAGATGGGCACTGCCATTTCTGCCTGGAGCGTAGCCCTGTTGGCACCTGGAAACAGACTGGGCTGTCTCCCTCCACGTTCCTGTTTTTTTCCATGGAGCACAGTGAGACAGAGGCCTGAAAAAATCTTTAGGAATGGGCTGAGGTCTGAGAATCCTCATTTTATTACTGGTCTGTAATAAATGAAGTTGTGTGATGCTGCATGAACGCACACCGGTGGAGCAGTATGGGAGGTAAAATGGAGGCCATGAGCTTCACTGCCCACATTAATGAAATTGTGGGGGGGAGGGGGGGGGGGGAAAGCAACTCCTCCACCCAAACTGACTGGCATTACAGTGAATTCATTATTCCTATGAGTCAGTTTTACTCCAGTGAGCTGATACCAAAGTGGAGCATGGGTTACTCATCCTGACCTTGCAGTACCCAGCAAAGCTCTGCAGGAGGATCTCCAGCTTGCCCAGGGTTCTCCCACAGCCCTTGGGCTGGCAGGGCAGGGGGGCTGTGTCAGGGTTCTCTCACAGCGAGAGGGCTCAGCCATGAGGCAGAGCACCAAACCCTTATCTCGTAGACTTTACAGAGGGCTTGCAGGATTTTTACCTTATCTCCTTCAGTCATCTTTGTTGAAGATGTGCACTGCTGCACATTGAACTAACTGCCTTTGGAAAGGTGACCTGCAGAGGGAATGTGGGTCATGGTGTTGCTTCACACGGGCTGTCGAACAATCAAAGGTACAGGAGCTTTCTTCGGAGCAGGAGGGCAGGTTGTGTTGACCCCAGCAGACAATCACGTGGTTTCATTGTTGTACCACCACTCGGTCCAGGGCAAGCAGACTGGAACTGAAGTGATTCTCGGGAAAGATATTGTGACCACAAGATTTTAAGGCTTTTAGTCCAGTTCTGATGAGTATTTTGAAAGAAGCATTTTTTTTTTTCATGAATGCCAGTCTTACAGAAAAGCTCCAGCAAAAGTGATAGAATAGCAGAGAATTCCTGGAATTTCTTACTGCTCCAATTCCCCTCTCCCAGCCCTTTCTGAAGAAACTAACTGTGCCCCAACACAGGACTGGTTTCCTCTCCACTGCTCATCCCCACATCTGTGCAGCTGCTGCCTGATTTCTCCTCCTGCAGGACAGAGGGGATGGGCAATGGGACAGGGCAGCGGGCAGCAAAGCAGCTGAAACAGCCCATCTGCTTTTACAGAGTCACAGAATGGCTGAGCTGGGCAAGGACATTTGGAGGTCCTCTGGTCCAAGCCCCCTGCTCAAGCAGGGTCACCTAGAGCCACAACCCAGGACCATGTCCAGACAGCTTTTGAGTATCTCCAGGGATGGAGACTCCACAACCTTTGTGGGCAACACAGAAGCCCATTTAGTTCTGATCCTTCCTGTGTGGAAAGGGAGGAAACAGTAGAATTTGTAGACTTGTCTGTCATCGCTCCCACAGAGGAGTGCTTCCTTTGCTCTTACCTGCTTTCTTTGCTCTTAACCTGCACCAGGTAGGTGGATGGCAGCAAAGGCCATGCTGACTTGTCACCAGGTTTTTGCCCTCAAACAGGAGGCTACAGAATTGCTGCTACTTCTGCTGCCCAACAGTATTCTATTCCCAAACTGGAATCTCTGGCAGGTTAGCAAAAGGCTGATAGCTGGGAAAGCTGGTTCTGCTGAGTCAGCGTTCAGTTGTTCTTCCTTCCACAGCTACTCTCCTAAAATTGTTACTGTTCCATCTCCCTTCTGCTAGGTTTGGCTTTCACTTTAGCCTTAAAGGCCTGTGGTATAGTAGCTCCTCTGCTTTCAGCCTCATGCAGCATGTCCAAAGTGACATATTCTAAGGATGGTGGAGCCCCATTCTTTGTCTCAGTGAAGAGCACAGATTAGGGTAGGGGACAACATAAACTCCTGCTGTGTTTCCTTTCCTCACCACCATCAGAAGGCTGTGTGTGGTAAGGGTACAGTTGTGGCTGAGCTCTCTCACTTGCACTAGTATGGGCTAGAATTTGAAGTAGCTGTCCTTGCATCAGGGGATGGCATCACGCACAAAGCGTGTGCTCACACTGAGCTGACCCAGGGCACATTCTTCTCCCAGCTGCTGTGGGGAATTAGCCGACTCACAGGCGCAATTCTCACTTATTCCTGCGCCTTACGCCCTTTTTAACCCCAGAAGTGGCAGCACTTCTATTTAATTGTATTTTTTTGTTTGTGCATACAGGGGTGAAGCTGAATTAAGAGTCTGGGTCTTGGGACTGCATCAAGTGTAGCCATCAGGAAAAGCAGAATTGAATGGAGCCGCGTTGTTGGTGCAGAACGCAGTGGGGAAGGTGGGGGGCTGTCCGTTCCCAACCTCCTTACACAGGACATATCTCCTGAGCAACACCAGCCTTGTGGCAATGAAACAGACACACACACATATATATGTATATATATCCCACCAGGTGTGCTTAGGCAAGTTTCATGACACACAGCTCTCTATGGGCAGCAGGAGCTAAACTCCGCAGGGTGGGGCAGTAGCTGCACCAAAACTGCTGTGGCAACAGAGCAGTCCCTCAGGCAGCAGGTGTGTGAGCGGGTAGGGTGGGTTGTGGTGTGTGAGCAGATCAGGTGGGTGATGCTGTGCCCCCAGTGCCTGTTCCACTTACCTGAGGCAGGCTGCCCGCAGCCAAGGCATCTGCGTTCGGCTTCTGGGTGCTCTTGGGCACCAGCAGCTGTGACAAGCGCTAAGGAATCCAGGAGGTTGTTTCTGCAAACGTAATAGGCTGCTGTCTTCTCCTTTAACACACTCAGCCCAGCCCTGCTGCTCATCGGTAGCTGGCAGGGAAACCAAAAGGGAAGTGGCTACAGCATGCTCAGAAGCCTCCCAGTTCAGTGCAAGTGGCCCATCCAGCATGGGTGGGGGCCAGGGGTGCAACCCAATTGCCTGTAGCATAGAGCTAAACCTTCAGCCTGTTCCCTGGCGGTAGGAAATAAAGAGGTTATGGGACACCTGACTTATTTATGACACCTACACAGTAAGAAAGGTCTGTACCAAAGGAGGTCATTCTTCCAAAAGTGTCTGCTGTGCATGGGATGGTGAAGCCGGATTGGCTCGGCACGCTGTTTGTATCAGTGGTGAGCTCACTGAGGGCAGGAATGGATTAAAATGAAACATGTTAATCACCAATCACTCTACCAGTGTTGTCAACTGTTTTTGTTTTTAATTGTTATTGTAATATATTTTGGTTGTTTTTCTAATTTAATTCTCTCACTATTGTCTGACTGTGAACTGCGAACAGTGTTAAACTTGATGTAAATAAGGCCCTTTGAAGGGCCTCTTTGCCTGTCGTTCCACAAAGTTTTGCCAATTTGCATTTTGTTTTAAATAAAGGTTGCAATATTTTATTGGCAAAAACCACTGGAGCGTGTGCCGCTTTTTTCCCCTTAAGGAATATTTGAAGCTGCTTAGTACTAACCTGTTTGTTATTTTGGGTAGAAAAGACAAGATCATTATAAACCTGTTAAAAAAGAGAAATAATTTAATTCTGCCAGGTCACAAAGAAAAGCAGTATCTTTATTTATACCTTTAAAAATCACACTTCATACTGCCATGGAGTGGTCCGAGGAAAGCTGTTCTTGCTGTTGGGGTTGCGCAATAAATGCTCACTTAATTCTGAAACACACACGTGTGCCCTGGCAGCGTACGGGGTCTTGCATCACCAGGTTGACAGTTGCCCTTGTTAGTAATACCACCACCTTGCCATCAGTAATGGAGTACAAACTGCTTAACATGCCAGCTTCACACCAACCCCACACTGGTGAAAGTGCTGCAAAGTGACTTCTCCCACCCCCCCCCCACAGCATCAGTCTAACCTGGACAGCTGAAAATCCTTTTCTATTTTAGGAAAAAAAATCAGAGGTTGTCCTGGTTTACACAACCTTCTTAGCAACTAACCTCCCACTAACTTCATAAACTTTCTGCCCAGGTTACAAAATACAACCCGAGTTGTGTCCTCCTGTGGGGCTGCATCCTCCCTTCCCTGGGCACATTTCCCTCCAAGGCTTCCCAAGCTGAAGCTTTATGCTCAACACTTGGGATTAAGAGATTAACCATAAACCAAGTCTCTGAAAAGCCTGATAGTGATGGATGCTGGCACAGGCCCTGCAGTCCAGTCTAGAGTAAGTATGAACACACTTTGCATCAGGTGAACAGTGAGAAAGCAGCTGGCTCGTCTTCCTACCTTGAACTATGAAGCCTCCTTAGATAAGACAGCCAGCGTGCCTGGAGGGAAACACCAACTCAAAGTCTGCAGGACTAGTCAGGGTGTCTGGTCAATCTTTTTCCAGAGGCTGCTCATCACTGGCACTGCAGAGAGGTTCAAAGCTTAAATTAGATCAAAGGTCTGCATGTGGGGTGTCCCAGGAGCTAAGCCATGTCCTTGGTGTGTGCTGTTTCACCTCACTGCCCCAGCCCAGCTGTGTTGGAAGGGAGTTTTGACCTACAGGTCACAAACTGATTCCTGTAACACTGTTGAAATTTTTTTGGTCCTGCTGTAAGATACTTATCACCTGGCAAGTATCCAGACAGCAAACAGCCCCTCAGTGTAGTAATGCTGATACCAGCCAAAAAAAACACAGCATGCAATGTACTGAAAAAAAAAAAGTCCATTTTTACTGCATCCCTGAACACCTGAATTCATCTGCAGTCTGTTCCTTCAGCCACCATTCTCCTCAACTGCCCTTTGCCCTTGAAAGGGGAATTGGTCTCCCGTTTCTCATTTTGCAGTGAAGCAAATGGACTCTTCACCCAACTGGGGGGTTGGAACT
Source organism: Brachypteracias leptosomus (assembly GCA_013401335.1). Taxonomy (NCBI): domain Eukaryota; kingdom Metazoa; phylum Chordata; class Aves; order Coraciiformes; family Brachypteraciidae; genus Brachypteracias; species Brachypteracias leptosomus. Next base: position 7,485 of record VYZX01002447.1, on the reverse strand, counting down.
AGACAATCTTCGAGGTCCCTTCCAACCCGAACCATTCTGTGAGTCTATTCTATGAAACTGCTTAGAAAAATAATTTCAGTTTGTTCACCTCATCCCCGCAGCTGCTTCCATACAACGAAAGACTCCAAAGAGAGAGGAACACTGAAGCGAGAGGCTATGGATTTGACATCTCCAAAGGAGATTATTCAATCACGTTCTCTACGCAGGGGCCTCCCTGCACAGACCATGATCCTGGCACAGGCATCCCTCAGCAGCAGACACCATGCGAATGCAGGAGAGCAACAGAGAAAAGAAAAATCTCAGCTCCAGCAAAACAGTTCTGTGCAGTTCTGAGAAAACTGGGGACAGGAGTGAGGATGTGGCTTCTGCTGGACTGTCTCAACAGGACCAGTCTGAGGCCTTCATTACAGGCTAACAAACCAAGGACTTGGACATCCCCACTCACATCAAACAGAGCACCTGTCAGCACAACCAAAGCACTACTTCAGACTACTACCTGCTAAAAGAACAGACTTGAACACCAGACAGGCTCCAAATGCAGCCAATCCATGTCCCAGGGGTGAGGCTGGATGAGGTGCACCTCCTTCCCTGAAAACAGCCCTTGGACATACAAGGGATTAAGTCTCTGTCCCTGTGCAAGTGGGAGGCTTTGGAACCTGCTTGCCCGACTTTGTGCGAGAAGAGCAGCTCCTAGTGTGCAAAACCACCTTCACTACTGGTGTAGTCCCACCTGGTGTTCAAGGAAGGAAGTAATTGATGCGCTGGGATACAGATTTGCACCCCTGTGCAGAGAAAAGCGTCTCCTCTTTGGGGACAAACACCATCATCCTGGCCACCTCATCGAGGGCTGCCTCGGTGTACGGAAGTCCACGGGCCAGGAAAGCATCCCGCGCGCAGAGCTTCACATGGTGGTACTCCAGAGGCAGGAACGGCACAAAGAAATCGATCAGATTCTCTTTGAGGAGGTGGCTGCGGGCATAACTGCTCTCTGCAGCAAAACACAAGACAAAAACATCAGAAGCTTCACCCAAGAGCTATCATCCTTCTGCTTGTCTCACTGAGGAGCCGTCTTGGCTCATCCAGCCATATGTAGTGGGACAGAGACACCCACCTGCAAAGACCTGGCCAGCACTTAGTCTGAACTCAGAATATCACTACAGCTTGCCCATCTTGGGCCAAGAGAAGCCTGAATCCCCAGAGAAGCCTCAATACTTCCCTGTCAAGAGGGGCAGGTTTGTGAGCAGCCTGCCCACAGCATCCCACAAGCAAGCCCAGCTCTTACCTTTGGGCTCCTGCAGCTCCAGCCGCAGCTGCTGCTCCAGGCAGTCCATGGAGATCTCCTCCCGCGCCCGGCCAGCTCGCCAGAAGTCCAGGGCTACCTCATTGATGGTGCTGCCACCGAGATTGCTGTGGACACAGAAGGGAAATCATTCAATGGTGCCCCCAGAGATGAACTGCTGAGAGCTGCCAGCAGCCTCCCCTACAGACAGGCCTCAGCAATTCTGCTGGACCTGAAGGACTTGCTGTGTAGGAACAGGATCTGAGATATTAGCACGTGGTGAAACCAGCTTTCTTTCCAAAGAGCCCCTTTCTACAGGCATCTATGCAGCCACCTTCCATCCTGCCAGCTCAGGCCTTGGGGCAGCTGCTTTCTCTCCCATGGCGGGATCGCGAGCCAGTAGAATCCTCCATCTGGGTCAGTCCTCTGTCCTGGCTGGGATGCCATTGACCTCACAGGTCACACTTGGTTCCTCATCAAACTCTCAAAAAGCCACCCCTGAAAGTTCAAGTCAAAGGGCACAGCACATGGCAGGAGTCCCAATAAAGGTGCAGGGTAGGGATTCAAGTGGCAGCGCATCCCCTGCCTGAGGGACAAGGCAGTGCAGTTCCCACATCAGGAATCCTCTGGACACTCCCTGCAGGGGCAGCTCTGTGGTGGGGGACACGAGGTCCTGGCAGCCATTGATGCTCCCAGTGCAGCCTCTTGCCTTGGAAAGTGGTTCAAGGCCCGGCAGCCCCCAAGTGAGGGATTTGCAACAGCCTCACACAACAGTCCCCAGCCTCAAGTGCCTCATGCCATTGGTAAGCTGATGATACTGGGAACCAGCTGGCTGCGGAGCTTGCACAGGTGGGAGGCAGAGGGGCACTGGGTGACACAGATCTTGCACCCTCTTTCCGCCCGAGTCAGAGGCTCTGGACCCATTCCCTAAATGGAGAGGAAGCAAAATTAAAGAGCTGCCAGTTTCCCGCCCGCCCGCTGCCTTGTCAGGGATGGGGAAACAGCCTGTCCCGATCCTCTTCCCACCAGACCATGGAAGAAACAGCCTCCTGTGACTGAGGACAGGCTGCAGGACCAGGCCAGTGTCCAAAGGAGTCCTGGGGCAGAGCCAGCCCTTCTGCAACAGGTCCATGTCACACTGCCACTGGGAATGATGAAACCCTCCAGGATTACACGCTGCTGCAGTTCAGGGCGCCCTGCTCTTTCTGCTTGGTGGTACAAAGGGGTTGACATCCCTCTCACCTCTGACACCTAAATGGCTTGCCAGGCAGGAAGCAAGGCCAGCTCAGAGCAGCCAGCAGTACATCCGCACTGCCCCAGAGCAACAAAGGGAGAATCTGCCGCCTCCACCATGGCTCCCCACGCAGGTAGGGCTGAACTATGGTCAGCTCCACAAGCACTGCACACATATACAGGTTCTCTGTGTGCAGAGAGGAAGAACTTCTGGGGAAGTTCCCTGGGTAACCACCAGGATTGGAGGTTAGAACACTTGCCTGGATGGTGGGAGATGGAGAACAAATGTTTTGTCCATTTCCAACCTATGGGAACACTTCTTGTGGAGCCAAGCTGAAGGCTGTAAGTCCTAAATTGAAGAGGCCTCAAGAAGATTGTCTTTCCTTGGCATTTCTCAGTGCTTACTACAGGTATGTGTCTATCTCACATCTTGGTTTTGAGATGTTTCACCTCCCCCTCCAGATGAATCCCACCTAGGCTCAGGGCAGGGACAGCACTGGGATGTGCATGTGCCCAAGTCCTTTCTCTCTTTGGACGGGAAAGGAACCAACTAAACCACAGGATGAGCCAATACCAGGATCAGCCCTCACAGCACAGCAGACCGATGTACTTCAGCCTGCAGCCATGGCCTGGCAGTGCCAAATCTCTACCTCCCACTCCCAGCTAATAGTGCCACGTTGCACAACAATGTCCTACCAAGATCTGCAGCCCCAGCTTTGTGCTCTGGAGTACAGGATCTCCCTGCTCATCTGTGCAGGACACCACACTAGCTCTGACTCACTGGCTCCTTGTCTCAAAACCCAGATATTGGCTAAGCTGGACCTCAGATCTTCAGCAAATGCCCTGTACCCAGGGAGGATGCCCAGCATCTACAAACAAAACTGTCCATGGAGGCAACCACCTCTTAGAGGAGCTAGACATCTCCTTCCCCTCCCCTGCAGCCTGAGCTCCTCATATCGCACACCTTGGGGGATAAATTCCACCAATTTATTCGCCCCCATCTCTTTGGGGGTCTAGAAATCACCTGAGGAAGAGGAAGATGGATCTCCGGTAATCTGCCTGGCCCTTGTCATTGCGAGTCATGAAGGGCTTGATGGCGTCCAGGAGGCCAAAATGAAGTTTCTCTGCCTCATCAAAGATGAAGAGGGACTGCTTGCAGCGCTGCACAGTCTCGCCTATCTGCTTCCTCAGCTGAGCCTGCAGAGCAGCAGGGAGGAGTGTGAGAAGCCCAGTAGCAGCCACTGCCACCAGATCATCATGCAAGGGCTGAGCCTGGATGCTGTGGGCTAGTCCTGGCTGGCAGCTGAGCATCACAGAGCCCTCCCACCCAGTAGGACACGGCAGAAAACAGGAAGATCAGAAGCAAGAAAATGAGTGAGTCAAGATAAGAATAGTTTAAAAAGTGAAAAGGAAGGAGAATAAAGCAAGCAAAGCAAAAGCACCCCCTCACACCTACCACAGACAGGGGGGTGCCCAGCCAGCCCCTGAGCAATGGTTTCCCACCCCAAACCCCCTCTCCTCAGTTTTTGTTGCTGAGCGCAGTGGCAAGTGGCATGGAATATCCCTTTGGTCAGATGGGGTCAGCAGTCTGGTGTCCCCCCCTCCCAATCTTTTGTGCACCCCCAACCTAGTGACTGTGGGGACACGGCAGGAGAAGAGAAAGTCTTGATGCTTGCTCAGCCGTAGCCAGAATACTGGTGTGTTAACACCATTTTAGCAACCATATAGGCTACTGTGAGGAACACAAATCCCATCCCAGCCAAACCCAGTGCACTGGACCCTCCCCATAGCAACACTGTTGTTGACTCTCACCTTGTACGAGTCCACGTACTTATGATGAGGGAAGTGGAAGAGTGCGATGAACACCCTTACACACTCGCTTTTCAGCCCATCCCGGTATAGGTGACTGGCCACCATCCGAGCCACAAAGTTTTTGCCTGTGCCAGACCAGCCATGGAAGGAGAGGACCAGAGCCTTCTCTGGCTGTGGGCTCTGCAGGAACCCTCGCACCGCCCGGACGACGACTTCTTTGGCCAAGTGCTGCCCATGGAGCTGCCCATTGAGGTCTGCTTCTAGCCCTGCAGGAAAGAGAGAGCAAGAGCTCAGCCTTAATGTGCCAGTCCAGCTCCTGCTGCAGGTGGGAATAAGGGGAGAAAATGTGGCAGGGCACTAAGCCCCCAGGGCCCTGCTGCTGGGGCTGCCTGTCTGAAGTGGATTAAAGTCACAGGTCAATGAGACAGGCTGCCTATCTCATTGAATAAGACAGGGAGAAGGAAAAACTTCACTTTGAGGGTGTCAGAGCCTGGCCCAGGCTGCCCAGAGAGCTTGTGGAGTTTCCTTCTCTGGAGAGATTCCAAACACACCTGGGTGTGATCCTGTGCAACCTACTCTGGGTGACCCTGCTTTAGCAGGGGGCTTGGACGAGATGATCTCTAGAGATCCCTTTCAACCCCTACCATGCTGCAATTCTGCCTCTATTTTGCTTGCATCAGCCACTGACCACAAGAAGACACAGATCTTCCACTGACTCCTTTTTTCCTTTGGGAAGTGGATGAGACATTTGGCTACTGTGGAGAGCACTGAAGCCCAAAGGCCCTCACAAGCTCCCAGCAGAGAATATGGACACCAGAAGTCTCAGGGCCAGCAAAATGCAATGACACCTGTGCAGGGCTTACACGCAGTCCCAGTGTACCCTCCTGACCTGGGGCCAGATACTGGGCCAGTTTGGATCTCACTGGTTATGTCTGGGAGCTGCTGGGGGCTCATGGCAAACCGGAGCAGACATTCTGTACAGTAACCAACAACCTCTCCTACAGTGTCAGAACTACACATGAAAAATGGGAAACAGGACCTAGCTCAGCCCCTCACCCTCCCATCAGCTCAGCACCCTACAGAAATGCCCTCTACTTACATCACTAGCTAAAATACACTTATTCTAAAAGAAAAAACTTCACAAGCAAACAAGAGAGATAACAGGGAGAGGCAGCAGGGTCAAGCACTGCTTGAGATCTCCTAGCTACAGCACAGCACCTACCTGTGATGTTGTTGATTATTCTGCAGTCTCCCATCTTGCAGCACTTCCTAAAGCTGCAGTACCAGGCAGAAAGGATCTCCAGGTAATCCCGGCCCACCAGAGGCAAGCTCCAGCCTGGAAAAGGCAGTAGTCTGAGCAGAGATGTGCAAGCAAGTGGGGGTTTTTGCATTCTTTTTTCTGCAGACAATCAGCTGAGTCCAGTTACGAGCTGAGTTCTCCCAGGTGTAGGGACTCAGAGGCTGCTTGGGCTATGAGGAATAAGCACCCAATAGGCAGCAGCTGGCTGGAGAGAGCATGGAGAGCCATGCCTGGTGCAAACATGCTCCCCTCATCAACATGCTTGTTTGTGGCAACTCAGGGTACACTGAGCAAGGAGGGAGATGCCTAGGGCAGTGACCCTCAGGCAGGGAAGGACAGTGCCCACAGGAGCTAGGGAAACAGACCCCTGTGATGGGGGACACAGGGTGTTTGGAGCCACTGCTGTTTCTGGGGCATGAGAGAGAAAGGAAGAAGGTGCTTACCTGGGCTGTGACTGGACTCTTCTTCCTCTTCCTCCTCCTCTTCACAGCCCTCCTTCCACACCTTGCATGCCAGGTACTGCCAATACTGCTTGGAGAGAGCACCCACAGTGCCCAAGTGCTTCTTTATGGCTTCGTACCTCGCCCTGCCCCATGGTCCCCCCTCTGCCACGGGGCCCTGCTCCTCTTCCCAGGGCCCTGTGGTCGGCGTACGTCTGTTGCCCAGACCCCCCGAGCCCCCCAGCAGCAGCAGGCAGCAGGCCAGCCCCAGGGGGGCCGGTAGCCTGCCCTGGCCCATGGACGTGGGGTGGGTGCAGACTTTGCCCCAGCTCTGCTGGGTGCCTGCACGCTCCCGGCCTTCCTTAAAGTGCCCGAGCTGTGATCTCACTTCCTGGTCGCCGACAATTGGAGCTGCGGGGGAAAAAGCTGTGGCGCGGCGGTGACATCGTGCCAGATACGGCCTCACGCTCCGTCCCATCAACAGACTTCACTGCACGGCTCCTGCCAACACCACATTGCAAAACCTGACTCCATTCCCAAAAGAAGGCATCCCTTTGCTGTCTGTCCCGCACAAAGCTTGGATCCCGTCCTCTCCTCAGCTCCTGCTACCCCTTGCTGAGAGGGGAGGCGAGCGATTTCTCTTCCAGCCGGGCTTGAGGGATGCTCAAGGAAGCTCCCGAACACTGCTTCCCGCCAGCTCCCGCCGAGCTGCACCAGTGCAGCCCTCCACGCCGCAGCACCGGCAACAAACGCCTAGGGAAGGCAAATCAGCTGGTTTTTAAGTAGCCCAGAGGCTGCGCTGAAGTTTTGCTGCCACAAATGCAAGAGGCACTGGCAGTTGTTGTTCATCAGTGTCATTTCCAAGGGCGACACAAAACCTACAGGCACAAACAAGGGAGCAGGAGGCGGTGGCTGAGTCAGACCGGCAGCACGGGGAGCTACACCGCGCCCGGTACGAGTTCAGCGTAGCAACTAGATCAAAGCTCTAGGAGAAACGGGCTGCTGTCAGCTCTAGGAAGGGCTCGCTGTGCGACACTGGATGTGTGTCATTCCTCATTTACTCCAAGAAGTGCTGCTCTTTACTTTGACATCAGTGCATCTTTGTACATCTGAACAGCAGCACAGGTAGGCTGGGCTCCACTCAAGCAGCCAGGAAAAAAAAATAAATATCGGATTTCACTGTGAAATCACGTGCAAGAACCGAGGTACAACTCATTACCATCACGAAGCTCACCACCACCACCGAGTTTCTCCAGCAAGCTGTAAACCCTGTCCTGTGCAGGAAAGCCACAAGCAGTCGTTAGGGCTGGCCGCCCATGCTTTGGCAGGGGATTCTAGGATCCTACACAAAGCCTGGCTGTGATTTTGCGCATGGGTTCACTTCAACCTTCCAAAGCACAGCCAGTAAGTGTTGCCACGCT
>VYZX01002420.1:0-15530 GCA_013401335.1 Brachypteracias leptosomus | reverse complement strand
TACATAAAAAAATATCGATTTCACACAATTACTACAGGAACCAAATTGTGGTGAATGGGGAGCTGCATTTGAAAATCAATACAAGGAAATGTCCCTTTTGCCCATGGAAGTGCTGCCAATTAAAGTAATGACTTAATGCAATCTTTCTTTTGTTTCAATGAATACATTCTATAATTATGATATGGACTAGGTGATGATTAGTCATTTTTTTGTTCTATGCTGCCATTATGCAGGATTATAAAAAGCTTTTTTTTTTTTTTTTCCTGTATTGTGAAAATTCTGCTTCCTTTGTGTTTTTAAGACAAATATTTTGGTCAAAAAAACTCTTACCATATGAAAGTGATGGTAAACAAAACTATCTCTCAGTCTGGAGAAAGACAATTTCCTCCTTCATCAGCATATGTCACAGATGTGTAGTGTTCCAAAGGTAGCAGAATCTAGGAAGAAACCCATTCTGTGTGTGGGAGTAAGGTTTGAGGACCAAGCTTTTGTTTGGCTGACACAAAAAGAGCTGTGGCTAGGACTACTAAATTAATGAACTAGTTCATCAGTTCACTCTCATTTGCCTCAGAGGGACAAAGTTTCCACTCTATCAATTAACCTGTGTCAGAGACCAGTCTAGAACAGAAACCAAAGGCTAGAACAGAAACATTCCCCTCCCAGCCTCCTTGAAAATCCAAGTATTCAAGACTAAGCATGGCCAGGGATTATGAGGTCATATTTACTACAGAGATAGGTTGAAAAAAAAAGGAGGATCTTCCAGTATTATTTGCCTATTATATATGGCACAAGGAATCTCTAAAACTGAGCAAGAATGGAACCAAGATCAGTTTAAGGGTGCAGGTAGTTATCTTAAGGATAATGTGGTAATAGTAGACTTACAACAAAAATTATAAGTTTGTCAGAACTGATGCTTTTTATACTGATCAATGTGTAATACAAGAAAGAGAGGGTTTTAAAAGTTGTATGATATTATCAACAAATTTCATATAAAGCTGGATAAAAAACTCCAGGGTATCAACTGCTCAGTATAGAACTACTGCCTCAAAGTGTTATGTACAAAACCCAGCTTTTAGGTTTAATGTATGGCTTCGTGCCTCTGAAAGGAAGGTTGATCCTTTGCTACTGTACACAGTCATTCCCTCCATTTTCACTGAGGATAGATAACATGAATAGTGTGTTTCATCTGATAAATAGTGGGTTGATTCACTTGAGTGTTACAGTGGCAAGTTAAATAGAAACAGACTATTCTTGTTTCAGATCAGTCTGTGATAGAAAACACATCTTTGTGCATTATACAAAATATGAGGAGCCTTTTGGTATTTAGTGACACAAGCACACCTCTGTGAAGAGGGAGAGGCCCACACACTTTGTTGTAAATTCAGGCATGCTATCCATGCTGCACCTTGCCACAGCTGAATTGTTAGCCTGAATTTCTTCATCTATACAAGTGTATTTGCACTGAGTTTTTTACTGCTTTGCAATGGTTTATCAAATTAAATTAGTATTTCTGAAATGAAAGAAATTGAGAGTGGAGAACTGTTATTTTATAATTATTGAACCACCAACAAACAGTTAAATATAAGAAACGAAAAAAAGAGCTAAATAATTATTCCTAATCTATTTCTAAAAGTTCATGCATTCAAATGAGATAAAAAGGTAGACCAAGACTGCTCATTAGTTAATTCCTACATAGTAGATGTAATATGGGCATTTCTATTAGAGTAGTTGAAAGCTCTTCATGATGTTCAGTGCAAGATCCTTTAGTCCTTGTTAACAGAAATACAGTAAGAGGCTAGAATCAAGCAAAAATGGCCAAAAATTTGTGAAAGTGATTTAATCTCCCGCAATAGAGGAAGGGAGAGAACTCATAAGAAAAGCATGGCGTAAGCCCTAAGAAATGGATGTATTGTTTGTTTACACGTAACTCCCATTTCCTCAAACAACAATAACCAAATCAGAATTATTCTCTCTAAAAATTGTGACATGGCTATGTGTTAATCAGACTCACTGTAAAATGAGAACTTGATAGTGCTGTACACATTGCAATAATAAACCTGAGATTCACAGTATTGAAGCCTCCTTATTTGATGGAAATAAGCTATTTATTTTTCTTTAAGAACTTCTGATTACAGTCAAATTTTGATTTTACAGTTATCTTTTACTCTTTTTTAACATTTTAGAATTAGATTGTGCATCCATTGTCAGGACAGACACTGAGAAAAGTCCTCAGCCTAGCAAAGTATTTATGGGCACTTTCTAAAGCAGCATTTGATGCATTTAGTATAATCTTAAGTGAATACTTCAAAGTCTTGAGGTTTCAGTTAGGAGATGTTAGTATCATGCTAAGAACCAATTCATTATCACGCTATGTATTGGTCAAGCTTTATTCTTCTACTATGTCCATCTCCAAAGCCATCAGCCTAGGCCAAATAATTTCACACAAATATTTATATATACAAGCTGTATATATTTACATTATAGGACACTGACTATGTTTATTTCACTGATGCAAGAATGTCAACTCATCAGAAGTTTTATTCTCTTCAAAATCCATTACTCCCCTACTTCCCAAGAGCTCTTAATACTCCACACCTCTCATCTCAAGCCATTCTAGTACTGAAGAGTGGCATGTGGAAAATAATACCTAAAGTATACATTACATCTGATGAGTGAGCTCTGTTACAATATTTATCTTCATATGTGGAGAGAAATGGAATAATTCAGGAGTGGCATAACAGCCAATGTGGTTCATGAGTTATCTACTCTTGTCCTGGTATGTGAGGACAAAGGGCATAACAGAGATTAGCCATCACAGAAAATATTGCTTATATAAAATATTAAGGTTTTGGCTTTGGAAATGTGCAGGATCTAACTAGGGTAGTGAGCATAAGACAGTAAAATCATGATTTGGCAAACAAGCTCTTCATAGAAAAAGTAAGATAGGTTTCTACATAAAACAAGAATGTGAAATGATCAAAATTTTAATCAGGTCCAAATATATGGACAAAAAAGTAATCTTTTTGCAGATGACAGAGTCTTGTTTCAGCACAATCTAGCTTTAAACATAATTATTTATTCTTTTGTCCTTTAAAAAATTTGGAAAAAAGAAGTGCAGTAAGAGGAAAAGATCTCATGCAACAGAACTAGATATACATTCAAGGAATAAGCTATAAAGCAAATGAAAGCAGGAGTGATTAAACAGTGAAGTAATCACCATGCACATTTAAGGAACCCAAAATCAATTCCTTATTTTTTGTAATTTTAGTATTAATTTTCTAAGAAGATTCTGACACATGCATGTATTTATGTCTACTGTGTGATAGATTATGAAACCCTAAGCATTTTTAATATGAAGACGTATTAGTCAAAAATTCATCCACAGTAGATTTAGACATGAATGCATGTGGATATTCAATGAGAAAAACTTTTAGGTTTTTTTTTCAATTGTTAATTTGATTCCAATAGATCAACTCTCTATTTATTATTATGGCTTATGATCTCCTGTATATCTTCATGCTGATAACCCTATGCAAAATGCCCCTTTCCATGAAATACAACTTATTACCTATCAGAACCTCATTACCTGGTGAAAGGAAAGACAAACACCTGAACTTCCTCTTGCTCTGCTACACTTGTTTCCACTACTCTGGGCAGTGTGTCTGCTTATCACACCAATCTCAGGCACTCAGAAGGCACCCCTATGGGGAGACCACTCCCCATGAAAAGAGGCAGCTGCCTACAACAACACCAGCAGCAAGAGGAGGTAGAAAATCAGAAGAAGCCTGAGAGCCAGCTCCTCCAGCATGGCACATCTGGTAGATGTGCCAGGTGGCACCAGCTGAAAGAAGAACAGGAAGGGAAGGAGGAAGAGGGAGTGGTGAGGAGAAAGAGGAAGAGGAAGAGAGGAAAAGGAGAAGGAAGGGGAGGAGGAAGGGGAAGAGGAGGAAGAGGAGGAGGAGAAAGAGGAAGAGATGGAGAAGGAGGAGAAGGCAGCAGCAGTTGGCAGCCAGCTGACAAGGCTGCACTGTGGGCAGGAGGGGAGGCAAGCAGAGGAGAAGCAGCAGAATCAGACAAGGAAAGCCATTTCTAGCATGCCACTTCAGTGCACATCAGGCTGAAAGACTGAAGAATAATGGGAATAAGACAGGCTGAATTTTCAGGCCTGCTGGAGTGATTCAGCTGTGCTTGTTTGACAGCATTGTCTAAAGAGAGAGCTTCATCTGTTTGCTTCACACATACCATTATTATAAGCGCAAACACATCAATTCCCTATTCTTAGATCTCAGAGCTGTCATTCTATCTATCTTCAGCCTCTTTCTACCTTCCATCTTCCTCTTTTTTTCACTTCTTGATTTGCACCACAGGGAAATACTCATCAATTGAAGCTCAACATTGATAGTCTCAAATTGAAGATTCAATTCCCCACAGGATAGTACTGTATTTTGTCCTCCCAGTGTGGACCTAGCTCTCTGTCATTTAGTGAGCTAGATCTTCTCACAAAAGACCTGAAAAAAATTTCTTTAAGATCACATTCATATTTGTCATACATAAATCCTAAAGACTTGGGGGAGTGTGTCTAGAGAGAGGGGGAGGTAAAGCTAGACTTGCTTCAGTCTCCAATATTCTGTATAATAATCTGAGCCAGTATATGTGTTCTTTGTGGTACACTTCAGATGATACTCTCACTGAAATGGAGTTAAACATCTCCAAACTGTACATCCTCACACATTCCCAGTCTAGGAACTAAAACCATGGAAGCTTAATGTGATAACTTCTTTGTATCACATTAAAATAAATCAAAACATTTAAAAAACAGTTTTAAAATCTGTCAAGCATTTGTATTTTACCAAGTAACTAAGCTTGTGAATAATGTTCAATTAATTCCTGTGTGCCTTTCAACATTACTTGGATTCCCAAGTTTTCCATGAGATAGCAGCATTGCTGTTACTGTGTAAGTCACAAGACCGCTCCTTTTGTCAGGGCTTTAGCTCTCTTCCTGTTCTTGTCAGAGACAGCCTCAGGCAAAGATTGCCTGTATGTCCACTCACATATCCTGCTTCCCACCCAGGATCTATGGAAATGTTGCCTTCTCCTCAACAATATCCCTCCACTGGGAATGGGTTCATGATGCCACTGGACACTCACTTGAGATATCACTAACATTCATTGTCAGTCACTTCCATCACATTGTTTTCTTTGTATGTATGAATTTCTGGTTTATGACTCCCTTCTAATACTTTTATATATATATATGTATACAGAACTCTTTTTATTTGGTTAGTTTTAACCTAGAGGTTTATGTGTTAGGCTATGCTTGTATTGTCAGCCTTGATGTAAACATACACACCAAGTGTGGAGGATTTTTAGCTATAAGTTAGCAAGTCTTTCTACCTCTCCACCACTTTTCCCAAAATAAATCATCATCTTGATAAATGATGTTTCAAGACTAACATCTTGGTTACTCCACTACTAGTAATATATCTAGTTACTCCAGTAGTAGAAAAATTACTGCTGTTAAAACTCAAAAAAAACCCAAATAAAAACTCAAGCCTCACAGTGCCTTCCTAATGAAATAATAAAAGTGGTCACTCATTTACTTCACTTTGTTAATGGACCCTCCACAATCACAGCAATGTAGCCTACATAAAAAATACTTGGCATTAACAACAGCTTCCAAAATAAGAGCACCTTTCTGAGGGGAACTTTTGTGCCATTTTACATATTACATATAACATTTTTGATCCAAACATAAACGAAAATATTGTTTAGCCAATGACAAACTCTTTTTCAGAAGATTACCTGGTCTATATAACTGGTTTTTCTAACCACTAAGAGCGACAATAACTATGCTAGCAGTCTGTGCCTTAGTCTGGCTCTCATCTCTGCTGAGTACAACAGTGATGAAATCTCTAATCTCCTACAAGATATACTCAGCCACTTGCCCTGTGAGACCAATGCTTACATCTTTCTAACTCAGCAACAGGTACTATTTTCCTCAATAGTATTGTATCTTTCCCATACGCTCTTCAACTTCTAATTTTTCCTTTTCATTAAAATAATCTCACTATAATAAACTCTAGATCACTTCCCTTTTACTTATTCATGGCTTTACTTTTAAAAGTGACATTTTATTCTGGCAAAATTAGATTGTTCTAGCTGACTTTCACCATAATTTTCTTCTTCAAAGAAGCTCATTGCTAGAAAGAATAATTATCTGAGCAGTGTCATTTTCTTTGTACTTTTAAGACTGACTTCCTTAGAACTAAAGAACATTAATAATAATATAATCTATTCCACAATCTTCCTCTATATTCCCAGGACTGTCTTGACTTCCACTGATTATCATAGAGCACTCCAAGTGCAGATTTAGCTTGACTTTGAGATCCAAATGTTTTATTGCCTTGTATCTCCTGGATCTGCAGGCTTCCAGCAATACACATCCCACACAAAGTTAATCTGCCTGGGCTGACTCACCATATGACTGGAAAGTTGAAAGACTTGGCTCTGACTATTCGAGTAGTCTCTTCTTTAGTTTTTTGTGCCTGCTCACAGAGTAAATCATTAGAGGGATGCTTAAGCCAATCAAAACCCTTTCTCTAATTTCTGAGTTCCAGGACAAACTGTCTCCTCAAAAATTTGTTACAGGAAACATTGCATTGCTCTGATTATGCTAAATATCTCATAGTTCTGGCATTTTCTTGAGCTTCAGTTTGCTGAGTGTCAGGATACGAGATTGTGAGAAAAAACAACTTTCGGATCATCTTTTTCTTTCTATGGTATCCCTTGTTTACGGAAGCAAAGAGAAATGATGTGTATATCTCTTTCAAGATACCTCACAAGAATGTTAGCTTTGATGAAGGTTTTATCTATTTGATCCTTTTGTTTGTTTGGGGGTTTTTTTGTGATCTGCCAACTTCCACTTCTGTCAAGGATTGCTCTCAAGAAAGGTTAGTGAAGAGTCTCTTTACTCAGCTCCCAGCCTCTTATGTGTAATATTCCGTATGCTTCTGTGACAGACTAGTTTACAAATGCCTGGTATCTACCAAACCAAAACACTCAAGAATGCAAATTCCATTACCACAGTTTGCACCACAGAATCCAAATCTTTTATGTGACCTGAGCCAAAATATGCATGCATCCATCCAATAAAGCATAATTCATGACAATATGATCAATTTTCTTATTTCTGCAGTACTCTGGCATGTATACATGACTTTTGTCTGAGAATCAAAGTAGGTGCAAGGCTGTGACAAAGCTTCCTATCTCTATAAAATCCTCACTAAAGAGGTAATATTCTCACGCCTAAATAAAATTCATTTAAGCTGACTCTCAAAGCAACTAAGGTTTTCTTAGTTTATTATGACTGCGGTGTACAGGAATCATAAAAAAAAATTAAGTGAGCTGCTTTACCTCAGTGTCCTTTAAGCTTTAGTACAGTGAACTAAACAGGTTGAGTTTGGTGATTTAGTACTGTATTACCTGTTTGATCTGTTGAACTGGATTTTTTGGAGTCTGTACTTTGGTTAAAATATAAGCAACAAACCAGTTCAAAGCCAATTATTTAAATTAAATTTTAAATTAAAACAGTGACATTGGAGTTACTAAAGACCCTACCACATTGCCAGTGTTCCAAGTGGGTTCTGCATCTGACAGAAAACAGAGATCTGCTTCATCCCCCCAAAAGCCAGTCAAAAGTAAAATTAAGCACAGTAAATATTCTAACCCAATAAAACATTCGGTTTGCAAATGTAAATGCAATATTATAATGTTTTTCTTTAATATTATCCATTTACCATAAGTAGAAAGACTCATTTTTCCAAGGGCCTTTATAAATCTTCATATATTAGGTGAAAATGAAGGATTTATTTAACTTCTTATTTTAATTTCACTCACCAATCTGTGAATTATTCTTACAGCTTGGAATTTCAAATGTATTAGTAAAATTTATCACTCAAAGCCTTATGAAAGGACCAAATTACACTAATGAATTGACTATGAATTTGAAGCCTAACACGAGGCCAAATATTTTCTGGCTTCATTTCTGTATCTCAGCAAACTGTTTAGTTTTGTCCCTACTTATCAATTACTGCTAAATTGTCTTACTATTATAGCAGAAAATTGCAGCAAACATTGGCTCACCCTTAGGCCTATACTGAAAGAAGCAGAAATCAGGATGTCTGCAGTAAGGGTGGTGAGGTATGGAGCCTGTCCTCCATTAATTTTGCTGATCTGAAAGAGCAAGTGGAAGATGGTGTTCAATGCCTCTTTTTCAATTTTATTAAGCAGCTGGTAAACTATTCCTATAGTTGGCTTTTCAAATGTATTAATAGATTTTCTCACTTAAATGCTTACACAAAGCTAAACTAGATTAATGAGTTGGCTACATAACTGCTGGTATGTCAGAGAAAGCCAAATATATTCCAGCATCAAATTTTATTTGTATGTTGGGAGGGGGGTGTTGGTGTATTTTTTTGTTTGATTGATTTTTTGTGGATTTTTTTTATTTTTCTGGGAGGAAGTAATACATGTCTGCACACAGCTTAATCTTTTTACTCAAACATGATTCCAATGCCTGAGAACAATGTTATGGTTAAAGGTCTGTATTTTTGCTGTTGAAAAAGAGGCTTTGTCTAGAGATGTTAAAAAGGTATTAAGAACTGTTAGTCAAGATCAGTTTCTTGCAGCTCAATTTTTCTCTTGAATTCATACAAATGAATTTTATCTACCTGTAAGCCATAGAAATGTAATTTTTCCAGCATTCTTCTAAAAAGCTAAGACTTTGCAACATTACCTTGTTAGCTTGTCCATTCAGAAGGCAAAGAGGTCATTTAAGGAGATGACACATAGATAGATAGATAGATAGATTGATAGATAGATAGATAGATAGATAGATAGATAGATAGATAGGCAGACAGATAAATATCTTAGGGCCAAAGTCAAAGCTCTTGTCTAGCCCCTCAAAATTCTAAAACACTGGCTGCATATACGCTAAACCTGGGAAAATAATCTAGCACAAAACATTTTACATTTACTAACTTCTTCTTAAAGGTAAGTCTACTAATAGCACCACAACTTTATGTCAGTGTTTACCTTCACTATTTCTTTCGTTGTTTGTAATTGTCCTCACCAGAGTCACACCTTACCTGACACAACTACTGTCCTCCACAGTTGTTGGTCACAAGAATAACCAGATTCTGGGCTAAGGCTTTGAAAACCAAGTAGCAGACATATGTATATCTGAGAAGATCTGCTTTTTCTGACAAATAGTTCAGCAAAAGATTAAATGCAACCTCTATCAGGGAATTCACATTTGAAATTGAAGACTTTACTACATCAAAAAATCACTCATTAAAGAAGTCCAGACAACCATTTAGCCCAGGAAGGTACAATTCTTACATTTATAAATTCTAAAAAGTATCCTTCGTATTCTGTATCTCAAGTATTTGGATAGTCTTACTAATTTCTTTCTCATTTTTTTCTCACTAACATTTAAGGCCTATGACTTCTTTATCTGCCCCTCAACAAACGGTCCTAATGGTCTCTGAAATCAGTGTATGAGTTGGACACATTAGATGACATCACCTATTTTATATCAAAATGTTTAATTTTACTTTGCATGCACACCTAGAGGTCCTTAATAACTTTGAGGCTTTGACATCATAGAAATATAGACAAAAGTGGATTCTGTCATGAATAATACTGGATTGATGTAATTTACTTTAAAAAAAATAAATTTACTCTTTTACTACTTGTTATAAGGGATTCTATGTTCCTGCGTTGACTTTGCATATACAATGCAGATCATAAGTACTATCTCAGAGAGGTGATCACACTATATTAAGGGGTAACTCTCCCCTTTTATACTAAATCCCCATAGAGTTAACAATCTGAACAATTTTTCTGTTATTGTTTAAAATGAGGAATTTAAAACAACATATTATTAAATCAGGCACAGATAATGTAGAAATAGTTCTAGAGTCACATCTGCAATTTATTACCTTGTACCTTTCCAAAATGTGTACAAATGCTGCTAAGTCAGAAGAGGAATTCTTCATACCCATTTTGTATGTTTTTTACACCACTAAAATGGCTGTGTGCACATGCCTACTCTGCAGTATCGACCAAAAATAAAATGATCTGAAATTACTCTTTAAAATAATGCTGGTTATTCTGATGCTTCTAGATCAAGAACTACCACTGCCAGGTATCTCTGGATGCCTGCAAATCACAGGCAACACATTCCAAGTTGAAGGTCTAGACTGGTAAAAAACCAAGGTTTTAAGGATACATAACATGGTATTAAATAACTCAACCTTCACCAGTTTCTAAATACAGATTATAGTGGTTTTACATTCAAAGTTAAGTAGGACATAGTCTATTCCAAAGCAGATGGCAAGCACCACCAGCAAAAATTACCACAGGCACTGAACACTGATAGTGAATCACAATACCTTGCATTAGATCAAAGTAATAGATATATTTAAATCAGAAAAAGATTGCAAGTGGAAACTATCAATGATAAACTCTTCTGCAGTGTTGTCTACTTGTCCTACCTTAAAAAAAAAAATTAAATAGCACCCAGTGATGCACAATCATGGCACTCTGACCATAATCCACAGGCCATGTTTGTATCTTCAGAAGTTCTTGGAGATGGTAATGGATAAATATTAACTTCATGAAAAGCAAAACTTTTTTTTAACATCACATCAAAAACAGCAGCAGAGAGACAGATTCTCATGATACCAGAAAACATCTGCTGAAGTATCAGGCATTGTCTTGCTTCAGGCAGTTTACAGAACTATCTTCCTTCCACCACGTGTCAGAGAAGCATCTAGGATTTTTTACTACGGCTGTTTATGGCAGTTCAGAAGCAGCAAGATGCAGACTCAGTGAAAGCAAAGTGGACAGTATTAACAAGACCATAGCCAGCATGTCAACAGAAGTGACTATTCTCCTCTCCTCACCACTTGTGAGCACTGTGCTCAATTTTGGGCTCCCCAGCACAAGACAGGCATGGACATTTAGAAGCAAGTTCAGTTGCCAAGGAGATTAGGTGGTTGAAACAAGAGGAAAGCCTCAGAGAGTGCAGTTTTGTTCACCCTTGGGAAGAGAAGCCTCAGAAGGCATCTAACTGCTGTCTGAAATTAACTGATGAGAGCTCAATGAGATGTTAATAGAAGGTACATAGTCACAAAATAAAACCCAGTATCCAGAATTAGGAAAATATTGTACTTTCATATAACCAATTTTTTTGCAGCATGAAAATAGTCAAACACTGGACCATGTGCCCAAAAAAGTTGAGAATTTCCAACATTAGAGATAGTCAAAACTCATCTGAACATAGCCATGAAATCCTGCTCTAGCTGAACTTACCTCAAGAAGGTTGGACTAGATGATGCCTATATGTCCCATGCAACATAAATTATTCTGTGATGGTGCCAACTAGTTGCAAAAGAGAAAACTTTGGGCCAATTCATAAGAATTGCTATAACACTGAAATCACCACCAACTGTACCGTTATACCAGTCTTGTAATGCAGTTGATTGACAAGTACTCAGAACAATTTATGTAGCTGAGTTTATTTCAAAAGCATTCCTTTAATCATCTTTGTTTTTATTCACATTTCTGAAGCATTATTTATGTCATTCCTTAGGAGGTACCTCTCATGTCTCCTTTAACATTTGACCTCCTGAATAACCCTATTTATTGTTTGATGCAACATACAATGCCAGAATGATTTATGAAAACTACTAGCATCAGACTCTTATGAAATGATTTTTGAAGAATTTAGCATGCATAGATCCTAGAGTAATTGCCTCTGTATTTTTTTACCTTAAAAAGCTGTTGTATGTCAGAGTGTTTAATTATTGAAGTATGTCCTAATACAGTATCTCTCACAATTTAGCATCATTCATTATGGTATTTTTTTTAAGACCTTCTAGAACAATGTTGTCACTGCTAAGTGTTTTAACTAAACCCAGTGCATGCAAAAATTTGCTGTAATTTACTGAAAGTTACCACACTTCTCAGATTAATGTATTAAAGAAATTGAAAGATGGCCCCACAAGCCTAAAAAAGGCTGTCACTGGACTTCCAGCTCACGCAAAGCAACCTGAAGTTGACTGATAAAAACTTAGACATTCTGAAAACTTGCTCATAAATTGTGCCAGGGAAAAAACTTGTTTTATATACATTACGGAAAGGTCTATGTATCAGGAAGCATTGACTGGGAATCCACCTTCATCATATATTTCTTGTGAATCTGTGAACACGATTTAAAATCCATGTTTTGGTTTTCTATCTTATAATAGAAAACATATTTTTCCTTATTTTCAGTCACGTCTTTATCCTGTGATCTCTTATGGGCAGATACTTTTATCTTCGTAGATAGATGTTTGCTTAAGACATAATTCCATACCTCACTTAAGTATCCTACAGCTTAAACAAAGTACAGGGCCAGGACTTGATTTTCAGATAGCTTCCCTTCATTCTCAACATCAGTTTTGAATGTATACAAAACAGGACACACAATGCATGTTATCAAGAGCATAAAATAGGTTGGTTTTAAATGAAGTAACTATTGTGTTTGTGTTAGCCGTTTCCTTGTGTTAAAGCAGAAGCAATATATTGTTCTACTTTCAACTGCCAAAGTCGTGTTCTTTGCTCTGCTTGTAGTTGTAGACTTCATTTTTTTCACTCATCTACATGTGACTAACCTTAAATCTGTTTAAGTCTTGCTTTTCCCTCCTGTTCTGCGTCTATTATTTCCACAAAATGCAGGTAGGAATGATTATCTCACCCTCAAACAGATAAAAATTAAATAAAGTGCCCTAAACTCCCAAAATGAATCTTGCAATATAAGATTAAAACCCCTTTTTTGTAATGNGGGAAAATCAGCTCAGACAGACCCACTACAAAAGGTTTTCTCTAAACAATGATATGGATACAGAGCATTCCTCACATTGTTGAAGTCATAACTTGCTAATTTAAGTGACATAAGTGAAGTTTTACTGCTTTTCACTCCTGTTAGATCAATCAACAGACAGCCAACACAGACAAAAGTGAGAAGCTGGTTTTTATTCTAGCATATGGAATGCTGGTGATTTGTGTGGCACCAGAAAATTATCAACCTTGTTCCAGTCACTTACAACTATGCACTCCACCAAAAGCTATGAAGCTGGATGGATGTTAATTGCAGTGTACTCAACAATTGGATCTAATATCTATCTCAAAGAAGATGCCAAATTTTTTCACAAGAGAGACATGGGCCTGTTAGAAAGAGTCCAGAGGAGGGCTACAAAGATGATTAGAGGGCTCAAACACCTCTCCTATGAAGACAGGATGAGACATTTGGGCTTGTTTAGCCTGGAGAAGAGAAGGCTCAGGGGAGATCTTATTGCAGCCTTCCAGTGTCTGAAGGGGGCCTATAAGAAGGCTGGGGAGGGGTAATGGTTTCAAATTGGAAGAGGGTAGATTTAGATTGGAAATTAGAAGAAAATTATTTACCCTGAGGATGGTGAGACACTGGAACAGGTTGCTCAGGGACGTCGTGGATAATCCATCCCTGGAGGTGTTCAAGGCCAGGTTGGATGGGGCCTTGAGCAACATGGTCAAGTGGGAGGTGTCCCTGCCATGGCAGAGGGGTTGGAAGTAGTTTGAGGTCCCTTCCAACACAAACCATTCTATGATTCTATGAATATGACCTGCAGAATTTTTATTACTTCTAGGAATGAACAAGACAAAATAATCCTTCAGAAAAGAAGCCCTTCAGGCTGTGTTGGTTGCACAAGCCAGAAGCTGAGGCAGGAGGGGCAGGGAATTGTATTTGCTTGCTGCATATACTTGGTTCAGAAAGCATTTTGAAGGAAATGCTGTACTTCATGTAAAGATTTTTATAATGCTATTTTTTCAGACTGGAAGTGCAGTTTAAACTTTTCTGAAAAAAAAAAAAAAAATACAGAAAGCTCTTCTTCAGTTTTCTTTCACTTTAGTAAAGGTCTGTGTGAGGAAGTATTTTTTCCCCAAGAGTGTTAATCTCTGTGTACAACCAGTATGAAATCCAGACTTAGTATTCCTCCAAATAATCTAGACTTTTTTCAGTTTCTTTTTTGTCTAAACACTGTGTTCTAAGGGCAGAATGTGAAGGACATAGCTGCTAGAGCTGAACTACATATGAAATGTTATTAAGACATGACACTTTCCCTTTACATAAGCAATAAGTGTTTCCTCTGATGTGAAACTAGCTCTGTGTTATCCTTCCCAAAGGCCCTCCTACCACCTCTCCTGCCTGTTACTGCCAGTGCCATCTACTAACAGTAAGTATTGGGATTGTATCACTTATGAAAAGAAGGTTCATCTGAGAGTCAGTTGTGCCTAGTATCACCTAGGTAAAGTATCCTCACAACAGAAGCCCTTCTAATGAGACTTGAGTGTGTGCATGTGCATGTGTATGTGTAAGAAGGCATTTCCATCCTCAACAAACTGTTTACTGTTCAAACATTAAATAAATGTAGAACTGTTTTAATCAGCTGAACAAATATTTAACCTACACTCTGGTGTAAGAGCTATGTTTTAAAATGTTGCTTATGCAGCTAAGACGTAGGGAATTTATGGAAACTAATGCTCTGAACAGTAAAACAAACACAGTCTAAACAAAACTTGCATATAAAAACAAAAGTCATATCTTACTAACCTTTACCTAATGTAATCTTCATTATTGACTCTATAAGTCGTTAACGTTGAAGTGTTAGCAGCGTTGGCTTACTAAGGAAAATGCTTTGGTTTTCAAGAATTCATAACTGCAGTGCAGAAATAGGATTAGTTTCTACTACACCAACTGAGGAGTGTAATGCACAGTTATGTTAATATTATATTCACAGCAGGGTTTCCTCTGTAGAGTAAATGTTTGTTTACTCTCTGGGATCCAAACACTGAAGGTCATTTATTGCAGGAGTAGCTGGATTTCTGTCTACAGCTGTTAGAAAGGATTTGTAAAAAATCTGACAGGAAATTGCAACTTCTTTGAAAATACATGCACCGGAATAGTTTCTGTGTAAATACAGTACAATGCTAGAAGAAAGCACATTTTGTTTAATCTCTTAAAAACACATACATGCGTTTCACCTTGGCTTCATCTATTTTCATACAGCTTGTAGCTGTCTTCTTGTCTTTTCTTGGAGTGAATGCATGTCAGTGGGAAGTTTTTCAAATGATTATGTAGTGACAGAGAGTTTTTTGTTCCCACTGACCTCACAGCTCAGAATACATACAAGGTTAACACCTCTATTCACTACTGATGTGCATTTTGAGAACAAAAAGTATGAGAACCTGTTGCAAACACTTTTTTCATCAAACACCTGCTGCAGAGACACAAATGTAGAACTAGACAGAACACCTTTATATTACTTCTAATGTTGGCATTCAAATATGGCACAAATGCTACAAATTCAAATTTAAGTGCCTAGAATAACAAGAAACAAATAGGCAGGTGTCACCTACGGGACGGACAAAGTGACAAGATAATAAAA
>VYZX01002391.1:0-36342 GCA_013401335.1 Brachypteracias leptosomus | reverse complement strand
AGTGTAAAGCACAAAGGAACTCCAGTTTTCCGTCTTTATAGTAAAACTGAGAAAGTAACATCAGCGTTTGCTCTCTTTTCCCCACTCTCCTTCCAAAGAAATGACCGATACTCTGCTTTGTACTGAGAAAGGGTCTCTGGAACTGATCTAGCTCTAGATGTGTCCATAATCACATTTATTTCCAAAGGCATATCAGATTGAAAAAAAAATAGCCTTATAAAATTTGGTTTACTTAACCTTCTTGCAAGTAAATAGCGAAATCAAGTTTGGGGTTCTATATGCTTTGCAGAAGTTCTTGCATCAAGGAGGCAGAAGACTGAAATTCTGAGGGCTTTAGAAAAATGACTTGATATATAGATATCTTACCAGTGTTTTATACCCCAGGGAAACACACAGATATACAGCTATAGTACTTTGATACAGTATAATCATGCAGACAAAGATGTTTTTGTTTTGATACTAGGGGTTTTTGTCACTGTTTACANTTTTGTCACTGTTTACATATACCCAACTGTCAGGATTTCTGTGGGAAAAAATAAAAGCTGAACTGAGCATCTCGCTGTATGCAAACTAGAGACCTGCAAGGATCATTTATAAAAAGTAATTTGATTTACATTGGCAAAGAGGGAACACATAAGTTACAGCACACTGAAATTCTGTTTTCTTCATGCAAGACCTGATATAGACAAATGTTGACATTTTCAGGTGGATTATGTTCAAAGACTTATTGGAAGAAAGTACTTTACATGTTTAACTTTTGTGGGCCAGATCTTTGTTACATGTACTTTAAATATGCTGTCTAGCAATATGCACTAGTAAAGGTCTTGAGCAGAGAAGTCACATTTCAGGTGGGTTTTTTTAGTGAATCATTCTGAAAATGTGTAGATAGCTTTTACTGAAAACCTTCATAATCGTTCTGTAATGTCTCCCTTCTTCCTGTCTTTTACTTTATCTTCACTGCATAATACTGAATTAGATTCTGCACTCATCACACGAAGATCGTAGTCCCAGATTTCTTCGGTGACCTCACACTTTGGGTGGCATAAAATAAAGAACAATTTGAAGTCACACATTACTGTACCTGTGCTGCCCATACTCCACTCACTCACTTCACTCTTTTTACTGGAATTAGAGGGTATTAGGCAAGCAAAAATGTGGGGACTATTTTTAGTGGCTTCAAAAGCATTAACATTTTTTACTACATATGAGAATGTGTCGTGGTTAGAGTTCTGTTTTGTATACACCAAAATATGGATTGTAACTTTTAATTAAAACTTTAAACAAACCTATTTTGATCTCACTGAGTTTTATCATTGAGTCTTTGGAAGTAGATTGGTATAAACTTGAAGCATAATTTAAATGGGTTTTTCAAGCTGTGCTGTCTTTCTGGTACACATGTAGTTTTGAACTCATGTGACAAACTGTTTGCAGGATGCACTTACATACTTAGAAGTGTCAACTTTGAAGTGACTGACCACAATTTGTATGCAGGTCTGTGCCCTTCGTGAGTCATAACTGCTTTTTGGTGCAATGCCAAAGGGATTGCATAACAAGGAATTTAAAAGAAAATGGAGAGAAGTCAGATTTTTACAATAAATTGCACAGTGCTCCTGCAGGACAGAAAAACACAAGATGTTCTATAAAGAGACCCTTTATGGCTTATTTTTGAACAATGCTTCAAGATTTCATTTGCTGTTGGGAGGTTTTCTTGTTTGTTTGTTTTTCTGTTTGCTGACACAAACAACTTTGTGCTGAGGTTGCTGCAAAAATAAATGTGTTTTAAAGAATGTCCATTCAAAAATAGTGAATAAACTTATTTGTTTCCTTTGAATCAGGAAGTGAAGCAAACTTTATGTTGAAAGTTCGTCCTCTAGAGAAATACCCTGTGGATCTTTATTATTTAGTTGATGTCTCAGCCTCTATGCACAACAATATAGAAAAACTAAATTCCGTTGGATTTGCTTTATCTAAAAAGATGGCAAATATTTCGCTTGATTTTCGACTTGGATTTGGATCCTATGTGGATAAAACTGTGTCACCCTATATTAGCATTCATCCAGGCAGAATCCATAACCAATGCAGGTATGTCATCTTTGTATATTTACTGTGTCATTTAAAAGTTATTTAATATGCATTATGCATATTTATTTTTAAAACTCTTCAGAATCTGTCTTTATTTCATTATACCTTGATTCTTCAGCAAAGTTCCAAAGAAAATGCTGAAAATTATTATACAATGATTACTTCTGAAATACCTGATGGGTCATTTCAGAAAAACTGTTTCTGTATCAGGAAAAATGTGCTGTATTTTTCTTAGCAAAGCAAGCCAAACAACATTTCGCTTTGGTGTATTTGAATATGTTTTGCAGTTCTTATTGTAGTCAGCTGTTGTGTTCTTAGTTATTTTGGATGTATGTTGCCTAGATTCATCACAAAGTTTTGTACTTTCTGACCTAGGACTTCTCTTCTCCTGTGTGGTTGTGTATTCATTAGCTCTTTAGTGAACAAAAGCCATCCTGTGATCTAATCTACAGTTGTAATATGAATTAACTCCCATTTTAAATAAGAAAGGTGTTCTGGCTTGCATTTCTTTTTTCATGCCATGTCTTTTATACCATGCATTGAACACTTACATAAAGTGAGGGATCACTTCCAAAGCCCTCTGGAGAATAAGATTATTCACAGCAAATTTGAATCTATATAAAACATAATACTTGGAAAAGTGATTATTAACTGTTCATATCTTCCTGGTTATTATTATCTTTTCTGGGTAGACATGATCCAACATTCTGTGAAGTCCCTAATTATATTTCTGGATTTCACTGGTTTTTGAATTGGGCACTAGTAGTGGAATTCACGAGATAGATATAAATGTTTATGTATAAAGCAGTCATCTAGACTGTCTATATAGTGAATGGAGATAATTTCAGAAAGTATCATTTACAACTAAGACATTACTGAAAATTGAGTTTCTCATCCCTTTAATGAGGTAACTGTCACTAATCACAACATTTAATTTAATTTAATTTACTTGCTACTAGTGGATGTAGGAACTTAAATATTAGTTTAATTTTGATCCAGTAGCATGTGTATCAAGCTATTAAAGGATCTTAATGTTTCAGTGTGATAGCCCTTTCTCAGGATAATGAAAAGCAAAGTGGTATCACTCTATAGATGTTCCAAAAGGGATCATGTAGTCTCTGAGATCATACCATTGCTCACATTGTGTTTCTTTTTGTTCTGTACAGAAACACTACATCCTTACTGTTACCGTGTTAACTAAGTTTTGTTATATACATTTCCATAAAATACAAAAAAATACATTTTTCATAGTAAATTAGAACTAATTCCCGCTGAATGTAATCTCACATGGAATTAAGTACTTATTTCACTGTGCTTATATACATCTTCATTAGTAACAGGATTTTCTGTATTAGTAGGGGTACAGTCTCCTTCAAACTGAAAATATGGAATGTGATAGACTTTTGTTTTGTTTTGCTTTCGTGCAGTGATTATAATTTAGATTGTATGCCTCCTCATGGTTATATTCATGTGCTATCCCTGACTGACAATATAGCAGAATTCAGAAATGCAGTGAATAAACAAAAAATTTCTGGGAATATTGATACACCTGAAGGCGGTTTTGACGCAATGCTCCAAGCAGCTGTGTGCCAGGTAAGGGGCTTATTAACAAAAGACCAAATGGTGGTTCAGACACAGATATATATACATATATATTGTTACAATGGTACTCAGTGTTCCTAAATTCAAAATGTCAGTTTTAGGTCTGATAATAGTAAGATTTCTTCCTCCTTTTCCATTATTTCCCCCTTAAACTGTACATTTCTGTTTCCCGTTGAAACTGAAAAAGGAGAGCATAAGGAAATGTTTTTCAGTATGGGTTGATGAAGTTCTTCAAATTCTAGCTTGAACCATCTTAACTTACATAGGATGGATGACGAAAGCAACTGCTTCTTGCTTGAACAGACACACGTATTAATTTCAGTCAATTGTAGGACTAGCTTCAAAAATCATTAAAGCCATTCTTGTGTTCTTAAGCAAGGACATTTTACATTTCTTCTACTTAAGAATGTATTTGAAAACTGAAGGAGCAATTACATGTCTGGTTGTGTACATAAGGAAAACAAATACACCTCAGTGTTATCTCAGCTTTTAAAGGATTTATGTTTGAAAACAATACAAAGTAACTAAAAATTAGCTTTTGTGCATTGATAAAATTTAATCACCATCTCTCCCATGCAGAAAAGTGAGGAAAAGATCTGCATCAGTACTTCTGAAGCTATAAGCATATTAAATAATAAGGATGTTTGCTCTAAAGGGCTATTTTGCATGTTGGGGGTTTTTTCTATGTGTAGTACTGCAATAGAAATTTTGGAAATTAGCTGATTCATGGGTTTGCAAAGAAGATACTGTTTCTGATCCCATTAGGAAAGAAAAAAGGTGTGTTTCTCATCTCTTGAGATGATGTCAAGCAATTCTTTTATCTTGTCCATCTTCACCTTCTGGCTTTTTTTTGAGCAGTAGAATGAGTCAAGGACAAAAAGTAATCCAAACTATGCTAAAAATGAATAGACAATTTTATTTTCAAATTTTGGTAAGATGTAAAACAGGTAAATAAAAACCACACTGTGATCACAGCTGTTATAAAAAATCATTCTGGAGCTTTGAAAAAATGTCTTAAAATTTAGTGCTTCTCATTGGGCACATTCCACACATGACATGTGAGCTCTAGAATAATATATGCTTCCAGAAACAATAGAATGGAAACATTAATGAGAATGTGGAGGTTTTCCTGCTAACTGAATTGTGAAACAAAATGGATGAGAACAATGCACAATTCATAAGGACCATGATGAACTATAATTTATATTAACGTGCACTTATTTTAACTACAATAGAACTTTATAACTTGCTCCATCTTGCTTTAACCACTACATCCCTGTTGCAAGCAGTAGCAGGTCAGGACATGAAGGTACTTTAAAATTTTGGTTGCTGTGGCATATGTAGGTAGGAGTCTTGAGGTGGCGGAGTGAAATGATAGAGTCTTAGGAGCAAGAAGTTTCTATGGTGCTGGAAGAGAACTTGGGACTATCTAAGATGTAACTTGTTGATAAATAAAATACCCCATTTTGGGGGCAGTGCTATCCAGAATTATCTGAGGGAGACTGACACCTGACGTGTAAACTGGAAAAGATACCATACCCTTCTGTGCTTATTATTCCTACTGTTATGAGATACTTAGTACCCATTCAGAACTATCAGGGAATGAGCCTGAGAAGGGAGCTAAATCCCTCACTGCAAGGCAAATAAAGAAAGGTAGAGAACAAGTCACAAAGCCTGGCTGACTAGATGGACCATATTGCAGATACACATTTCACATCAGACAAAAGATACTTGTCAGTGTTAAGGGAAATGGTAGAGATGAGACAGTGTTGTAGGAAGGAGGAAAAAAAGAGAAAAAGTTAAATTAGTGAAGAAGAAGAAGATGGAATAACTGGGAGGAGGAATAATGGAAAAGAATATGAGGTAATTCTTATTTGAGTCTAAAGCTTGGTTTAAAGTAGCTGTCTATTCCTTACAGGGAAATAAATGTTACGGAAGTACAATTTAGCACCCAACCCAGTTTAGATATAAGCATGCCCTGCTACCTCCTTCATCTCAATGAATTCCTAAAACACATTGCACGTGCCACTTTGCTATTGGATTAATAGATGTAGTATTTTGATGCATAATAAGAACTTCCTCAATTTGCAGGTGCATGAAGACACTCAAACTATAGTTTATTCATTTGTTGATCATACGTCAATGTCCTTTCTGGACAGCTGTATAGGAAAAGGAAATTATAGAGTGATGAGAATATAAAGTACATAAATATAGAGTAAAAATAGAAGGTGGCACCAATTGCCAATATGAATGAATGAATATTTATTGATTGTAATGCTTTTTGGATCCCAGAGAATTTTACAAATGCTGTACATTTCCGTGTGTATGTAATAGTGTCACACACAATTTGGCAGCTGTTACTCATGCTCACTATATAATGCATAACTTGTATATATTTTGAGAGATCTTTCTTTAAAAAACAAAGAAAATGGTAAGTGGATCTCTGACTCACAGTGGTAATTTTCAGAAGTATCTCCACACAAAATGCTTTAAATAGCCTGGTTTAAATTCAGTGTTGCTAAGCAGTATAATATCTAAAATCAGACTTTCACATTCATTTTTCATTTAGTTGTTTATTATTTTAGCAAATAGGTAGTTACTGCTTTCTTATGCTTAATTTTGTTTTCTTTTTAGAGCCATATTGGCTGGCGTAAAGAAGCAAAGCGACTGCTGCTTGTGATGACAGATCAAACTTCCCATCTGGCCCTTGATAGTAAATTAGCAGGGATCGTAATTCCCCATGATGGAAACTGTCATTTGAAAGATAATGTGTACATCAAAGCTACGAGTATGGTAAGGTATATGTCATAGATTCTGCCTTCAGAGAAGCAGTGTAAAACTGCCTAAAGGAGGTTTTTAGATTGCTGTCAAAGCATTGCTTTTGTTTTGAGTTCTTAGAATAGTGTTTTTCTAGATAGGCAAATTGTGAAATGAAGAATCAATCACTTGGAAATATTGACATTGTTTTTGTCTGGGAGAAAGTATTTTAGAGTCCAGCAGAGGAGATTATGTTACTGGGTTTGGCGTGGGTTTTTTACTACCATTTCGTGGTGATGAGCAGTTCTTTCATGCATTTGTAAGAATTGCACGATCCTGGTGATAAGACAAAGGTAATGGTCATCCCTTATGTTCAGAAGATGCGTAGTTATATTGATCAAAAAGATCCCTTCCAGCCTAAAACATTCTATAATTCTATGATTCTAAGATGGTGAGAGCCTGTCCCAGGTTGTCCAGAGAAGTGGTTGCTGCCCCATCCCTGGAACCATTGCAGGTGAGGTTGGCCGGGGCTCTGAGCAACCTGCTGTAGTTGCAGATGTCCCTGCTCCCTTCAGGGGGTTGGACTGGATGACCCTGAAAGGTCCCTTCCAACCCAAACCAGTCTGTGATTCTGTCTGTGAAAAGGCTTGGTAAAACAAGAAGATGTACAACAGCAATGAGCTAATTCAGCCATGATGTACTAGAAAATATTCTTGTGCCACAAAGCTTTCCTGTGATAATGTAGCATTAAATACATTTGAATCTTGCAGTATAAAACCAATGTGTGGTAATACATACCTGTGCAAAAAGTTGCATTAAATCTACTCTAGCAAAATAATAAATCTTCAGCAGATATTTTTATCTTTCAAAGTAATTTCTTCAAGAATGTATAAGGTAGTCAGTAGAACGCATAAAGGAGAGACTGAGGAAAGGAATTTTTTTCTAAGATTTATAGTTTTTAATTGTTTTGTCTATTTCCTTAAATAAGTATGAATAATTTGCTTAAGAAATATGAATCACTACTTAATTCCCATGTAATCACCAGAAAATAGAAATATGAACTGTAGTATCACTAGAACACATTACAGTTTTATTCTCAGTGCTAGCTGCACTTAGTTAAAGTATATAGCCTGTGTTCAGCCCAGGCCAGCAATGTGCTAGTGAAATCAGTGAAGGCTAAGAGTAAATTAGGCTGGACCTGAATTCAGTCCCAGCAACTGATGTTTACAAGGGTGGTGGAGCAGCAGGAAGCAGCCGCTGTATGGTGTGTAGTCATGACATACGGGAGGTTTCTGGGAATCAGTGGGTGTTTGGGACCTTGCTGAGCGGAGGCGGGAGCTGAGCATGTGCTAACAGGAAGGTTGTTTGGATTTCCGATTATCTGATGTTCTTGCATTCATATACTCCCTCAGTCACCTTGGATATTCCCTCACAGATGTCAGGATTATTTATTTCCTTCAAGCCAGTCTGTTCAGTTTCAGTATTTCAGTGTCCCTGCCTGGGATAAAAACAACCCTTTTCTTTATTCTACTTAAAGGAAACAATCCCAAAAGGTTCCTTTCTCAGAGCAGAGCACTTTGGTTCCTTTCCCAAAGCAGAACACCACAGGTTCTGGTGTCCCTATCTCTATTTTTTTTATTACTACTTTTTGTTGTTGTTAATTTTGTTGTGCTGTGCAAAATTAAAGAGCCCTCTCTAATCACATTGTTTTCCTCCTTTGATTCCTAGCTTCTGGTAGTCTAGAGAAGATTTCATTTTGGTATATTTTTATTACCTCCTTGTGCCAGTTAAGAGGACTTTGCTTTATTTATTTGCATAAGCCTAGCCTTTCCATTAGAATGTTTCCAGTTAGGCACTTTTCTGCCTGTTTCTTTCTAACTTTTGCTAGGCTGTCACACAGAGGTCAGCAAAAAAGCATAAGACAGGAAAGGAATCTGGTCCATTTTAATTAGATCTGTGCTTGGTTAACTCCCCTTCTGAAATACTTAACATCCGTATTAGTTATCCCCTCAGCTTAACACAGTAGGTTAAAATAATAAAATGAATGATGTAATTGGAACAAGAAAGATGATCTAAAATGAAAATACATTTGCCTGAGCAGTAGTGGGAAGAGATAAGATAAAAATACATAAAGCACAGCAAGGAAAGTGAGGCCTCACGAGTGACCAACAGTTCTTTATGTCATCTCTTTACATGTTTAGAATGAAAAAGACAGTGTGGGTCTTTTGATGCTTTTTTCTTTTTAAACTCATTTCTAATAAGAAAAATTTTCTTTCCCATCTGAAGTGAGACTTTAATATACTACTAACCAAGCTGGACACCCTAGTGAATCAGAGCTGACAAGCAGATGAAAGCTGAACTTTCACCTGAAAACTAGGTATTTTGGGCATTCAGTCCCCGCAACCCTTGCACATCTATGCATGTCATGTCTTGACTTCAGTAAGCTCCATCTGAGTAATTCATGAGGGCTTGGAAACCCGTTTCTGATACCACTGTTTGCATAGTTCTGCTATTAGTTCTAGAGGCCACTCTGCCAGAATTCGGACGTGTCTCGTGTTAAGCAGGAAGATTGACTTGTTTGACTGCCATCTCATGATCCCTCATTACTGCCACTATCATTCACACATTTGCACTGCAGGTATTTACAGAACATCAGGCTTCACTCACCTGTGTCCTGGGACCATTTGGTGTGTCTGTGATCTGCTAGACAGCTGCATGTGGCCTGCAGGATTGTGTAGCACCCACCACTGTGCTCTGTGATCATAGAGAAGGAAGGAGTGCTTAGTACTGTGCTGTAGGTTACTAAAGATGGCAACAAAGCCACTGCTGCTGCAGTTCCCCCACAACTGCTATGTAGTGGGAATGCATGCTCACTAGCCCCATGCCTATGGCACACTCCCCAGCTGGAGTTGTAAGAAGGCACATTTATTGCTCTGTTACCTACCTTTTACCACTTATCTTAAGGAATATAATCTCTTACCAAAGGGTGGAGAAGTTGAAAGGAGTGTGGACCCTGGCTAAAATCAAACTACAACAAGAAGCTCCTTTATTCCTTCTATATGAGGCTCTTTATGATGGTGCGTTATGATGGAAAATGGATTTTGCCCCCCTGTATAACTTTGTCTCAGCTGTCTTGGCTTTCTGATTACTGTTAGGAGAGCAGTTGACTTGCAGGGTGCCTGGAGTAATGAGTGGCACTGAGGAGAAATGAATTGTGCAGGAAAAAAGGAGTGTTTGTGCAAGAGAGGGACAGTATGGAGCAGATGGTGAAAAATACCAGAAAGACAGCAGAATTATATGGGGAAAAGAGGTTAAAGGGCTTGACATAAGTGGAGGTATCCAGATGAAATCTCTGTAAGGGGAAACACACCAAGGCTTGAGTCATTTCTCTGTATTTAGTCATGAATTTTAAGTGTTGAATTTACTTCTTGAGAAGTATTCACAGATGTATCGTAAATAAGCAGTAACTTTCAGATGCAGTTTGCTTTAGAGTACTGGAGCTGGAGGGATCTCACATAGCCCAGGTGTACAAAGCCCACTGGGACCACACAGACACCCTCATGCTTTCCCAGATCTTGGATGAAGAGATAGCAACACACCTCTTGTTCTCAAACCCATAGCAGATCTCTCAATGAGCAGTGTAAAAGGGTAGGTCACTGGCAAAGGACATACCATCATAGGTGCTTTGCCAAATAGAGCAATGTCTTTACTGGAGAGAGAGGTGTGAAGCTCATGCTATCTTTTTCAAGCATAAGTGTCTTTAAGAAAATGTAGGAGGTCATTGTGATGAGGACTGGAGGCAGGTCTTCGGCATACAGAGAAGGAAAAAGCTGTCAGCCATAAGTAAGAGAAATATACAGAGTCCTGGCATTGCTAGAACATGACCCAGTGGCTGCATTTAGCAGATGTGTCTGATCCTTGTGCCAAAATACATTTCTGAGAAATAAACTTTTAATTATTCACCTTGCTGTTCCCAAACACACACCTCATCTCTGTGCCCTCATGTTGTACTTTCTCCCTGACTTTTGCACCAGAACCCACCTGTCATTCTTGGGAATTTTATTATCCTTCTGGATGGACCATGTACAACATCATATCCATATTTCTTAAGCATTAGACTTAAGCCAACAAAATAGTACTGTATGAGTTAGTCCTCCCACTGTGCAGCAGCCCTGCATAGTTGGCAACAGATAAGCCTATCACAGTCTGGCTGGTGCCCTGATGAATTTTTCTTTTTTGGTCATAATCTGTTTATTTGCTTGGTCCCACTTTCTTTTGGATATAGGCTTCACATTTCTCTGTACATTTAGAAATAAGGATTGGAGTGATTTTTGGAATCCCATATTGTGTCATATGTGAGATATGACTAATCTGCAGTCTTCTCTTTTCTGTTGTATTCTGCAGGAGCATCCATCTCTTGGGCAGCTCTCTGAAAAATTGATTGACAATAACATCAATGTTATTTTTGCAGTTCAAGGAAGCCAGTTCCATTGGTATAAAGTAGGTTAGACACCTGATTTCTTTTGCCAATTTTCAAAGTGCAGTATTTATATTAAAAATTAAACCCATGCAATAATGACTATATTTTTTGTAGGATCTGTTACCTCTGTTGCCTGGTACCGTTGCAAGACAGATAGAATCACAAGCAGCAAATCTCAATGATTTGGTGGTAGAAGCCTATCAGGTATGATCAGAGTGACAACGCTGTATGCTATTATTTGTGCACAAATTTTTCACCTTACGTAGCCTAAAGTTGGAATTTCTCGGATCTTGGCTTCTATCTGAAGTTCTGAGGGTTAGGTTCCCTACTTTTCTGAATATCCAGGTTGGTGGGTGACACTATCCCATAATAGCTCTCAAATTCCCAGATTGTCAAGGTCTCAAAGCCAAGAGCTAACACTTTTTCTTTTCTGAGGATGCTCCTAAGCATGCTGTTTGATTCTCTGCACCTATTGCTATGTAACTTCAAAAGAAATGTCTGACTTGAATTTTGTCATCTCAGATCATTATTTACAGACCAGACACCACTGTTGAGGCACTATATAAATTCAGAGAAAAAAGATAGTGCAGTATCTAGAGGGTTTTACAGCATAATTCTTAGAAAATGGAAAACAAGTGGGAATTTACAGGAAGGTAGTTTGACAACAGTAGATATTGTGGAAAGCAGGATTGGCACTGCACAAAGCAGTGTAACGACTCAGGGGGTTGAGGCATGGCAGTGAAGAAGAGTTTTGATAGGGAATTGGGATAGAATAATGGAAATGGCTTTGTGAACTCTCATGTCGAGTTCTCAACTGAAGGTAATAGTATGGGAAAGTAATAGTAGGGGAAAGAACATAGAGTTGTTTTTCACAAATGATTGACAGGGAATGACAACTTGAAAGTGGAAATTGGCATCTTGATAGTGAATGAAAGATAGCCTGGTAAGAGAGAGCATAAACACCTTCGAAAATGAAGCCAAGTAGTATAGATTTGATCTCCTAGAGCACCAGGAGCTCACAAAGCAGCATCAAAATGAACATGATGAGTTAGGTGGTTGAATGCTGTTAATATGCACAAATTATACAAACAAGTTCCAAAAGTTGAAAAATCTGTTACAAAACTATATGCTAGGCATCCACATGTATCACATTATTTTTAGTTGGACATGGGTGGCTGAAATTATTGTACTTAAGTTAACCATCTAAATCAGGCTATTAGTTTTCAGCAAATTAAGTCCCATGTCTGTTCCTAGTCAATAGAGTGGGTTTGTGCACATTTCTCTTCCCGTCATGTTGGAACCATTGTACAGAAGGCAAAGGCATTCAAAAGTAGAGGAGTTTAGCCGTAGTCAAATTTCAGAGAAGCTCTCACTGATATTGTACTTTCAGTTATAAAATCAAGGAATCTCATTTTGAATATGGAGGTTTGCAGGAAATTTTTGGCAAAAAAGTTTGAAGAACATCAACCTTTTGTATGCTGATTTTACACTGTCCATCCTAAATTGTATCCCAGCTTTTAGAGCAGAGTGCAGGGCAAACATTAAAGGAGAGGAAACAAAAATTTACAAAATAATTATTTGGTTCAATGGAAGATTCTGTGGGACTTTCCTGCTTCAGCCACCTCCAGTTTGCTCTTGCCTTATTTTAATTTTTTAGACAGTATCTTCCTTCCCATCCTAAACTTAATTGGATCTGATACTTTGAGATTTTTATCATAGTTTTAGGGGCTTGTAATGTACAAACACACATTGAACAGGGCTTGAATGTTTTGCTTTTTCGAAAGCAAAAGTACTTAGATAAGAAAATAAATTT
The DNA here is from genome assembly GCA_013401335.1 of Brachypteracias leptosomus. Lineage (NCBI taxonomy): Eukaryota > Metazoa > Chordata > Aves > Coraciiformes > Brachypteraciidae > Brachypteracias > Brachypteracias leptosomus. The sequence continues at coordinate 23,608 of VYZX01002391.1, read as the reverse complement.
AGTGTTGATGCTTGATGACGGTGGGCTGCTTGCACTCTTGTTCTAGGCAGGGAAACCTTAGGCTTAGTTGTGGAAAACCCTGGCTGAAAATCCCTGGCTAAAAAGCTAAAGATGAGTCACTAATTTTCAAGAAGTTGCTAAGATAAACATGTGTTCAGATTCATGTAATTACATTTCCATTTGTAGCAGTAAAAAAATCTCACTAAACCAGTTTTTTTAATAGTAATATGCCAGGAATTTTAATCATCTCTTTGTGCAATTTTCAGCTCATAGGTTTGTACAGAACTCTACTAAATTTTTAAAAGGTCAAGAAGCAATATTTCTTCTTGCAAGGAAGTAGGATTTCAGAGTATGCAGTAAATATACGTTACAAAGTATCTGGCTTTTGCAGTACTTTATATTGCAAAAAGTCCTACTGGGAATCAACTAGTTATTGACTTGTGTAGTCCTAGCTGACACAAAGAAAACAGTAAGAATAATCCCAGTAGCCTTTAGATCACCCTAAGGTTTTTTCAGAGAAAACTTCTTCAAGACAGGTGCAAAATACCAGAAGTTTATGAAGTGTCAACTCAATTAGGAACCTTTTCTGCTGGATGACAACAGTTGCATGTATATTTACTGGTTTATGTTAAAAGACAGTGTAGTCTCTCAAAGAATAAACAGTTTTGATGTGCATGGTTGTTAGAATAGATTTTCAAATTGCAAAAAGTACAGTCTCAAAAGCATTTTAGAAAAGCTAAAGACATTTTATCTGGAAAACATAATCCTCTTTATCAGAATTACCCGTTCTCTGCTTGTGTATATTTGGAATGTGATCTGGTCTTTATATGGGAAACAATGCTTTAATTCATTCTTTTGTTCACACAGAGAAGCTTTCTTCATTTTTAGTCAGACATAGTAGCCATACTTGGTGTTAGTCACTAATGCACGTTATATGTTGAGATACAGTGCGACTAAAACTTGTTTTTTGGTTACAGAAACTAATCTCTGAAGTGAAAATTCAAGTGGATAACCAGATCCAAGGTCTTCATTTCAATGTCACTGCAGTCTGTCCTGATGGAAGTATAAAAACTGGCATGGAAGGATGTAAAAATGTGGGATATAATGACGAAGTATGTTGATAGTTCTTATTCTTCAAAGAACTGGAATACTTATTTTTCTGTTTGGTTGGGTTTCAATAGTGTGAAATCTTCTAGGGATTTACTTAAACTGAAAATGTATTTATGTGATTAATGATCACAGACTCTCTATTATTCTCTGGTTTTATTTTTCCTGAATCTTATTTTAATTCTCACTAATCTCATGGAACTAAGACTCAAAGCTTTTCCTGAAAGCTAACGTCCATTAAAACTCTCTTCCTTTGTCCTCCTCTGGGTACAATGGCCGTGTTCATTGTAGTGAAATCTGTACATAAAGAGGCTGAAAGATAATCACCCGGTAGAAAAGAATCACTGGAATTTGTGTTCCTTGGCTCTGTACTAAACGCCACCTTTCTCTCTCCTTTCTCTAGTAGTCTTCATGCACAATCAAGGTTGTGAATAATTAGTTTATTTTATACATCAAATTAATAAAATGATTTATCCCCATTTGGATTGGTGCCACCTACTGGATGAAACAAATTGTAAAACTGGAGCATCATGCACCGTGAAAATGTGGGGGAAGATGTCTGGCTAATGTAAAGAATGTGGTTTTGTTCCCAGAACTTCTCTGTGCTTTGATATATTTAATTGCTTGGACTAGTAGAGTAATTCATTTAGCTTGCCAGGAAGAAGTCTGTGTTTCTGGAGAGGAGGGTCAAGGAGTTCTTTCCTTCTCGACATGAACATACATCTCAGCTGGTGTGATTTTACTTGTGTATGTGCGTAGAAATAGCAAAACAAATCAGTAGATTAAATGTGTGAACTTTAAATACATTCATTTAGATGTATTTTATGCTCTTCTGAATTTTGTCTGTATCACTTGCTGCTTTAGCTTCTACAGTGTAAGGGAGATTTTCTAGGTTTTTCTTCTTAACTCATCTCTTCTCCAGTGTTGTTCTCTGTGCATGTCATAAGGAATAGGGATGGAATTTGTTCTGTTTAATGAAAAGAAAAATATTTATATCTGTTTCTTTTTAATAAAAAGCCAAGCCAGTTGACTGTAAAAGATTGCATGTGGTCCTAAACCTCTACTGCTGTTGAAAATGAGCCATCCTCAAGAGATTAATTTATTTTAACTGTAAATCCTCCTTTCAGTATTTGTTTACAGGCAAAATGCTTTTCCTTAATTCTCACATTCCTTTCATTGTCTAATCCTTCTTTCTTCCTTTTCTTACTGAAACACAAAGTGTATTATATTCTGAAAGAATCCTACAGCTTCTTCAGGGTGCAAAACTAATTTTGGCTATTAGGGAGTGTCAGTGTTCATGGCGTTGTAAATATTTAATCACAGTGTTTAATCTTTCTGCTGCTGTGTTCAGAGCCATCAAATTTCACAACTCCTACACAAGACGTGATTTGCTCTTCCCTCCCATCTCCTTGCCATTCCTCCAGTACTGTGTTGTATATGGAGGTGATGTTTTCTAGCAGGACTCTGTGTTGACAAAAAAGCCCATTCCCTAGCTGCAGCCTGTCCTCCCCGCATGATACGCACCTGCCATATAAATTAATCACTGCAGAGCCAAACTTTTGGCCCATAACCAAAGGGAAGAAGTCTCATGCATGGAAAGTGTAGACAACTGAGGGGTTATGTGTGTAGTGGCGCATTTGAGAAACAAGAAGAAAAGGGTGAGACAAAGCCTGTGTGCCCCCTCGATACAACATTAAGCACATGCTTCTGCACAGCATTCTTCTCCTGTTGTCCATGTAGGCAGCAGCAGCTTCACTCACCACAAAGCCACCATTGTCCCTAAGGGCTCGGCCATTCTCGTGTGGGGGCGCAGCGGGAGGGGAAGACAGAGATGAGAAATGAATGGCCTTAGTCTCTGTGGGTAGCTTCAACCTCGTATGTAATCAGTTTCTTGGGTTTTCTCTTTTTTTTATTTGGAAATCTTTGTTCTTTGGTGGTAAAGAGTAACAGTATTTGCTTCTCTTGAGCTCCTTTCTTGCCCTTTCCTCATGGTTATATTTTCTCTGTGAGGAGGCAAGGAAGAGATTTTTACTATCAGCAGGCTAAATAGCTTTAGTGAGAATACCCTATCAGAAACCTACAAGTCAAAAAAAAAAACCAAAAAACAAAAAATCATGAATTGCTATCCAGTGAAAGTGTTGCACATGTCAGAGCTGGCAAAGACTTTTGCTAGTGATGGATGCAGGCACTACAGCAGTCATCTAACCACCAAAATGATTCAAGGTCCTGTGCCAGGACTCTGAAAAGCCATGAGGGCTGCTGCTGCAGTGAGCACTACTGGGGTGAGGATCTGGGGCATGGTGGTGGTGGCTGTGACACAACCAGGAGCTATGCACTGGGTCTGCTCTGAAGCAGCACTTGGTCTGCCCAGGACCACAGCAAGAGCAACAAGACTTTCTTGCTCCATCCCAATTGTATGAACTGGGAAAAATAATCTGATACTAAGGTGTGAGCCGTTTCTGTACTTTAGTAGGAGTCAATAGGGCCATCCAAAAAACCTGTATGTTTTCTATTTGTACAATAGATTTATAGGTTCTTCTTATGAAGAGTGTCTCTGTTTCTGTTTGTACATTGTCTTGCTCCATCTAGTCCCAATTGTCATCTAAGTGTTTTTAAAATATAACAGAATGTACTCATTAAGTAATAACAGGAGGAGGAGGAGAATTATATTGCTATTTAACTTGTATTAAACTTGTCTTTTGCAACTATGCTTTCTTAACATGAGAAGTAGACTGCTGTCAATCTTCTATTATTAGGATTTTATCTGTATTTGTGACGCCTATCATTACTAATATATTTGACAAATGGCCACTGTGTATTTTGTTATTAGTGCACATTCATATACAGTGTAAGATTCTGTTTTACTTGTGTGTTAAAATTTTAAGCAATTTATAGGGAATAATGTTTGAAAATCTGTCTTTATTTCTTCTTAGGTACTTTTCAATGTATCAGTTACAATGAAAGGGTGTGATGCAGCTGGGGGAAGAAAATATGCAATACTTAAGCCTATTGGTTTCAATGAAACCGCCATCGTTAATGTGCAGAAGAGCTGTGCCTGTCAGTATGGAGACAGTGCGAGGCACAAGAGAGTATGGGCTGATGAAACTTCTTCTGATGGTAAACAGTCCCATTGCACTGACAATAATTGTAGCTCTAATAGAGAGACGCTTACTTCTGAGAGGTGCAGGCGACACTGGAACCAGCCCATCTGCAGTGGTCAAGGAAATTGCATAGATGGAAAATGTTTCTGCTACAAAAACAAGCTAGGCAACATATACGGCAAGTACTGTGAAATGGATGATTTTTCCTGCCCGTATCACCAGGGAAACTTATGTTCTGGTAAGCTGCAGAGTTTATGTCTGTATTTTGGGGTTTGGTTTTTATTTTGTTTTCTGAAGCTGATACATGATGCATCTGAAAATAATTATATAAGGCTGTCAAGTACAAGAATTCTGTGTGTAGAATTGGTGTGTGAAATATCCTGAGCAGCCTGGCAGGGATTCATGCTCCTTCACCACAGAGCTGTGCACTGTCTTCTAAGCTTCAGTAGTGCTTCTTAGGGGATTTATTGATTTTTTTTTAAGTTCAACTATGTTAACATTTAAATCTGAAACTTCTTCAGAAGCAATGATACTGATATCTTGGATAAAACAGTAACATATTTCAGAAAGTAAGTTGATACATTTCAATCTAATGCGAATACAAGATACTGAGAGATGAGGAGGAATCATAACTTCCAGGTGGGACTCTGATTTTCTAACACTCTAAGTCAGTATTGTGAGAGACACAGTGACACTTGATTTCAAATACTGACGTACATGCTAACACTGTTCAGAATACCTGCTGCAAAAAGGAAAGTATAAGTCAAACATAGAGAGGGAGAGTTCTTAGAAATTCTTTATTCTTTTTGTGGTCTACTTTATGTTTTTTAAAAAAAGCATGCAAATGAAAATTGCATATGAGCAAAAAACAAAACATGTATTTTAATTAGTGTTATTAAGAAAAATGGGATTGAATCAGTATCATTACTGTATCTCTACCAGAATACTTTTTTTTTCTCCTCAAAAGAAACTAAATATTGTAAAATCCATACTGCTACCCTGCATCCTTTCATTTTGCCATATACCAACCAACAAGTGAATTGAGGAACCAATTTTCTCAGCCACTGTTAGTAAAGATATTTGGGTGTTGATCTGCTGGTGACTGTGAACTTCACATAAAATGAAGAGAAATAATGTTACCTGCTTTAAATACTTCATTCTAACACAAAGAATTACAGTTCATCTCACTCCTCTTCCCAACCCATTTCACATAAGCAGACCCTTGAAACTTAGAAGCTCCTAAAGCTGGAGGTGTGGTGCCCTGGTCAGCAGAGGAGACAGGGAGATCTTTGTCTAAGAGGTGTTGGAGACTGTCACCTGTGATGGAGTCCTGCCCTAGGGTACCACAAGGAACCATGGCTAAGCAGTGTGCCTCTTCATGGGGTGTTTTCTAGTGCAGACTTGCTCTTTTATGACCTATGATCCCCATCCCCCTTCCATTTCGCCCAGCCCAGGCAAGAAATGGGGCAGCCTGTATCTTGGCCTCACTCCCATTTAGGGGATCCCATTTTGTTAGATGGACTGTCTCCCTGCAGCTGCTCTGTGGATTCCTGAAGCACAAGAAGGGCCACCACAGTTTGTGTGAAACTTTGGTACTGCTAAGGCATAGTTAAGGAGAGTTCATGAGATTTGCTAGTCCCACCTGTGCTTTATATGCTCTCTATCTCTGTAGTTCCTAAAGATGCTGTCACATGCTGTAAAAATGTGGGTAAACATTATTGGCATGTCACCTGCCTAAATGTGCTACAACATGGAAAACATACGGGTTTTGCCCTAAAGCTCCCACTCTTTGCCTGGAAAATTGTAAAGGCCACCAGAGGTTCTTCATAGCCTTTGAATCCCAGAGCCGGTGCTTTTTAAGTTCTTATTAAACAATCTACAGTTCATAAGCACAGCACAGCCACCTGTTCAGCTCAGTCATCTGTCCTTTAGAAGGGCAGAAAAGCAGTGCTGTCATGCATGCTTCTGAAAAGAAAAGAAAAGAAAAGAAAAGAAAAAAGGAAAAGAGAAGAAAAGAAAAAAGAAAAGAAAGGAAAAAAGAAAAAAGAAAAGAAAGGAAAAAAGAAAAGAGAAAGAAAAGGAGAAGAAAACAGCCTAGCATGTGCACATGAACTTGATATTCCTTCCTCCACTGAATCTTCCTGTTTATTTGAATTGAATGCATTCTTTCTAAAGAGAAGTTTGTTTAGTTTGCCAGAAGGCTGTTTTCCTGATCATTGTGTAATTTTTAATCCCTACTGCTTTGATGCAAAGCAACAGGGAAAAATTCTAGTAAAAGGTTTTAGGATGCATCAAAGTAGCAGTGTTTACTTGACACCACACAGCAGCCATAAATACGTATCATGTTGGTAATTTCAGCCCAAATTGTTAACTTAAAAACTAACTAACTAATTAGCAAACCAAGGTCTAAATTAGCTCTGTTTAACGTAAAGCACCAACAATACAAACATATGCATATAAAAATTGACTTTCTATGTTTTCATAAAAGCACATGACTCAAGACTATCTGATGTTGTAGGTAATGGTGAATGTGAAGCTGGTAAATGCAAATGCTTTGCTGGCTGGGAAGGTGACCGCTGCCAGTGCTCGTTACAATCAGCAAAGCACTGCCTGAATTCAAAGGGCCAGATTTGTAGTGGAAGAGGAAAATGCCTATGTGGAAATTGTGAGTGCACAGATCCAAGAAGCTTTGGCCGTTTGTGTGAATATTGCCCTACTTGTAACAAAGCCTGTGAAGAAAACTGGTACGTTCCTTGTGCTAGACGTGACTTTTTAACTCTGTAGAATTGAAACAAGGAGAAATATTTCTGCTTGCCTAGTTGTGGGCTCTATTTCTTAGATGTTTAGACTGTAGGAAATTGAAACAATTCATACTTGAGATATTTATGTAGCTGGGGGGTTTACACTGGCAATTAAGAGAATTGCAAGTCCATATCCGTGTTCACCAGTCTGTGTCCAACTTTCAGCTTTCTGAATTCAAAGGAGGTGTGTCCTATCAGTATCACTTTTTCATACATTTATTAAAAAATGGTTCTTCATATGAAACCCTCTGGGTAGGAAATAAAGCCCATAAATTTTGAGTTTTAAAAATGGACAGTAGATCCTACTTTTGAATGCTACAAAGTCCAATAGTGTTCTCCAGATTTGTTTTTCACACTCCTTGTGTTTGCTGAAAGGTGTGGAACAAGAACAGTACCTGTGTGCTATCACTGCCATTGGTCAACAGAGCTGGTCTTACCCAGAGAACAGCATTCTCCATTACTCCGTTTTAAACCACTTAGTCTTCACCATGCTAGTTTTAAAGCATATTAATTCTTCCTTACCCATGTAAAGGAAAGGACAGTGTGGAGGTTGAAATGAGCAGCCCAAGGAGGAGAGGGGCTAGATCGAGCTCTCAGTGGCACACTGAGTGGTGATGGCACAAAGAGTGAATGAAGCCCTGTCCTTGGGCATGGCTCTTCTATGCCTTCCCATAAGCACATGTAATGTTCTGCATCCCACTGTGGCCAAGAGGGTGAGAGATCAGCCTTTCATTGTGATCAAACAGAATTGTTGTTTATCTGTATTCACTTGAATTATAGCTCATCTGGTGAATATGCTGGAGAGCCAAGCTGGGCCACGTCTGAAAAGGTGACTGCTAAGACTTCCCTAGATAAAATACAGTTAGCCTTTCTGGCTTACACTTGCTCAAAGTCTCTGTGAAATGCATGCCTTTAATAAATTCAGAAGATGGCATAGCTTGATTAAAAATTCAGCCAGAGCTTTTTCAGGATCATCTGTGATGTTCATCTTCTGCAAGGCCAAACAGTAAAGACGGTGAGACTGACAGCGCTGCCTCCCACTGTACTGCTGATCCTCTGAACTGCACAGTAGTGGGAACTTACATGGCTTTGTCCTAACATAGCATCCAAAAAATTATTAACAAAGCTGTGGTTCCTGCACCTATCTCTACCCTCCAGTTCCATCATGCATCCCAATGAGGTTTGATAGATGAGGAAAGACTAGGACTGAACTGGAGGCTGATAACTGAAGAAAGGATGCTGGACCCCTAGCTACACTCCCTGAAAAACTCACATCACAAAATGCAGAGCAGGGCCCGTATGGAAGTGGCTCAAAGCCAAAGACATATTTTACTTTACAACTTCTAACTAGATGGTTCTGAAAAGCATCACAGAGATGAAATGCTGAGAGAGGCATCACATTTCAAAAAAAACCAAATAAATGTCACAATGTTTTTACTAACAACAGGAAAGCGTTATGTGGAAGGGATACGTCAGCCTGTTGATACAATCCCTTTAAGGGGAGTGCAGAGAAAGACATAGGTTTTTAATTAAATTCTTATTTTACAGGAATTGTGTTCAGTGCCATCATTCTAACAATGCATCTCAAGCAAAACTTGACCAATGCACAACCTCATGCGCTTACCTGCTGCATTATATTGACCAGACTTCAGGTGGGTGACGTTTTCTAGGTAATTTTAATAAGAGGTGGAAATCTGTTGGGATTAAGAATTGAATTCACCATTGTTATGATGTCGTTCAAATATGTGTCATATTATTACAACAACAAAGAAAGCAAGCAGGAGAAGAGAAAAAAATCACTTGTAACTTCAGGGAAAGTAAAAGATAAGTGATAACAGGAAATGTGATTGGCAAGCATTGCTAAATCAGATTTCCCAGCCCATTGAGAATTCACATCCAATAATATTGAAACCTGCCTGAGCAATGCTTAAAGAAATATTTATAAAAATCTGTTACAGCATTTGTATGTTTTATTACTTTGACTATGCTTTACGTTATTTGACATTACCAGAAATGAGGAAGAATGAACTTTCAGTAATGTTTAAATATTCCTTTTGAGTATAAAAAGCTGCACGGTTATGAGGGCTGTGGAATCTCATAAAGCTTAATCCATGCTGCAACAAAAATGCAGATAAATATTACTTTTTGTTACTTTACATTTTTGCACATCTCTTTATCTTACAGTTCATAAATGAGGAAAGTAACTATGAATGCTTTTTTCATAATTTCAGCATTAATTAAGGAAAGCTTACTGTGTGAGAGAGGTCTGCCAGTGAGGAGAGCACTGGACAAGGATTCAATGAACCACATTTTCTTTCGTATTTCGCCAATGATCTCTACTGTAGTCTTGTGAAGATTAAACTATGTTGGACTCATACATCTCTAACACATTATCCTCTCTATTTCAGCTATTAACTCACTGGCTTACAGAGAATTTATGCTGACCAGCAGTGTGAAGCCCAAGTCTTAGTTCTGTAAATTAAAGGAATAATATTTTCACCATTTTTCTACAGTGGGTCTTAATCAGAATTGGCTTATTTCATATGCCCCACTTTAAAATCTTGCATATATACAACTTTCCCCCTTAACTTCCCTTAAGTTGTCTTCCCTTAACTTTTATCAGACTCATTTTGCATTTAAGCAACATTACTATGCAGTGGTAGATATACCTGTGCTTGAGGGATGTGCCTATTCCATACATTAGGCTTTACATTTGTGTTTTCCTTTCGTTGCAGAATGTTTCTCTGGACGGAGCTACTTTAGAGTCTTTTCCATAATCTTTATAGTTACTTTTCTGATCGGGTTGCTTGTCGTCCTTATCATCAGGCAGATAATTCTGCAGGGGAGTAGCAATAAAGTTAAATCTGCAGCTGATTACAGAGTATCTGCAACAAAGAAGGTAATTGATTTCAGAGCCGTCATATTCAGTAATCTTTTTCTTGCATATAAAAGTTAGCTAATTGTTGGTAAAAATTGTATCTTCTCCTTCAAGGATAAGATGTTTCTGCCTACTGTTTGTACAAGAACAGTAACATACAGACGTGACAAACCAGAGGAAATAAATATCGACATAAGCAAGTTACGATTAAACGAAACTTTCAAGTGTGAATTCTGAAGAGAGTGTGTTTCTGCAAATGCCTATTTCCATCGTGCTTGACTTTTTAAGAGTTACTTTTTGTACTCTGACAGAGTCTTGACTGTAGCCGAGTGGTTTTGTGTTGTGCATTTTGTTGAATACTGTAACAAAGTGAAATGTAAGCATATTCACATAATGTGACTATGTTTGAAACTATAGCTGCTGTACTTTTTTAAATGTTTTTTTGAAAGAGAAATGTGCGTTACTACTGTTCAGGAACATTAGTGTTGATGTAGCACTTTAGTGTATTCTAATTTATTTAGTTATGGCCTAGAATGTAGATACGAACCGGTCTGACAAAGCACTGATCTCACTCTACATGTAGCTAGTACTGATGTGCTCTGTGGGAATGGACAAAAGCTGTGACTGAAATATTAACATTGCTGTATATTATAGCAATAGATGAAACTATTCAAACGCTCTTTAATAGAGTAAATGGTACTTTTATAGTTGTCTCAGTTAACAAATTCCACTGATTTGTCTGCTTTAGCCTCTTAGCTTTTCCTGGTTACTTAATAAAAATGACTGGATTAAATGAGTGCTTAGTTACTGGTGTGGATGTATAGTGGTGTGTGCCTACACACACACATGCATGCACACACAGAGGTAAATTATATGTATGGGGTTTTTTATGTATGATGTCACTTAAAGAGAATTTATATCTAATGAAGAGTAATTTTTAGCTTTTTTACTTGTTTCAACATAAAAACTTTAATAGAAATTTTAAGGTATTTGGAAACTGAGTGGCTACAGAGAACGAGAGAGTTCCTCTGTCCAACAGCAAGGCCTACGTGATGATTACTGCTGGCTGACTTCACCTTTGGAGTCAGCAGCATCAACTTCAGTGCAAATAGTTAAATTACACCAGAGCTGTGTTTGATTTGCTAGCTACATGTCAGTGTTTTGCCAAATAAGGACGTTTTTCTTTTTGTATGATCAGGTGATCAGGAATAAGTCGGATTTTACACACATGCTCTTTTTTTCTATGTAAATTAGTTGACAGGATTCGTTTTTGTGAATTCTTACGTAACTACTTCAATTTTTGTGACCATGCATTGAGAAATGTGTTCATTGTGGTGTGAAAAGGAACCTGCAATTTTGAAGAAAGTGAGGAAAATAGGAGTCTTTTTCTTAATACGAAACATTAATTGACTTCATAAGTGTGGAATCAAATTCTGCCTTCAGAAATGTGCAGAAACTCTTCTAAACACAATGGGACCAATATAAGCTCATCTGAGAGCAGAATTTGAGCTGCAAGGTCAAGCAGAAGCATTTTATTACCCCTGAAACCAGACATAATGGTTGAAGACATGTTATTGTTATATGCTAGGTGGAAGAGTCAGCCAACAGTCTGATTTGCTAACTTGCAAATGCTGCCAAAGCCCTGTGAAAATCTGATCAATCTCTAATGCACTAAAATCTTGCTGGCAAAAAGAAACACCATCTCAGAAGACAGCAAGCAGTGTATCATTTTAGCAACATTATTTACTGATATTAAATATTGGTCTATACTTGTCATAGACAAGAGTTACAGAAACAAAGCAGGACCTTTTTATATGCAGTTTGTAGAAATCAGTCTATATTAATATTCCCTATTCGGTATTTCTTCTGTAAATTCCCACTGAAAGCTGAGGAGTATACATGTGAAAGGCAAAAATTATAGATGTTATGTGAGTGTTCATAGTTTCTTGTGTCATGAATCAAGTGGGATTGAGAAGAAAAATAGAGAGAGACAATGGGTCTTCCATTAAATTATCATAAAGGCTTTAGATTTTAGGTTATTTGGGGCTTTTTAGTGTAAACTGGACTATTAAATGTTTGTAAAGCTGTCTTCAAAGCCGTCCCTGAGATTTCTACCATATAGGCAAAAGTGTCTCATTTAAAGAGGTTGGTTTTTTCCCACTGACCTTGATTTTAGTAATAGCTTCACTGTAATATCTTAATTATAGATTAATTCTGTAATCTATCAAGTATACCTTGAGCTTTCATTTTCTTTTAAAACACATAGAACCATTTTCCTCTTATGTAAATTAACAGATTCCAAACTGGTTTCAATGGGATAAAGAGAAAAAAATTGATAAAGGGTTACCTGCTATTGTCCTTGTCACAATTTATTAATATTTTTAAGTGAGTAGGAAACAAAATCTGTGGCTGTTTCTCTTAACAGAACAAGCAAAAAAATTAAAAGCTCAATGGAAAATATCCAAGTATATAACAAAAGATGTTATTATGTTTTTTAGACAAGATGATAATTTTTTTAGACAAAAAAGATTCCTTAGAATGTATTTCCAGTAATGGCCTTTAAAGCGCTTACTGAAGTCATAGCTAATAGCTTTTCTTTAGAAATTTCTTTTGACTGTTAGAAGAAGTTAAATTATGTGGGTAGGGGACAATGGAGCTGGGTTCTTTGTGGAAGATTTGAGCTGTAACACCCATCTTCCAGACACACACTGCTGCTACTTTTCTTCTGTAGCACTTAGCTGGCCTTGGGGTGCTGCCTGAGAAGCTCCACAGCCTCTGTTTCCTTATCGGACACCTGCCTGAATGTTTAATATGCTCTGGTCAAATAGAGCTGGCTCACAGGACAGACCGCACTCTGTCCTGACATCTGCTTGCTGTCCAGAGGTTAATAAATAGTATATTAGGGGAAAAAAAAGAAAAAAAAAGGAAGAAAGGTGAAAAAGCTTTTCTTGCATCTCCCTCATGGCTTTGCTGTATTGTGGAGGAGGCTAGTGCAAAAGAATAAGCTGCTGCTAATGTGACAGGTCAAGGCTTTTAGAAGCCTTGGGGAGCTTATACAGAGTAGAATCCTTGGGAGGAGGCTTTGTTTCTAGGGATGGAATCTATCCATGAGAAACTCTGGCTTTGCTTGGTACTTGTTTCCCTCTGCCTTTGACCATGTTTTTCAGAAGAGCTGATGCAGGAGATGAATAGCCCAACAAAAGCCTCACTATTTAGGGAGCTGTGTTCCCTCAGCACATGACCTTAAATGAGAAAGCAGCCTGTAATTCACAAGGAATTTCCTCAGTGAAGGACTCTGCTTCCTATAGTGCTTAATGTGGGAGATATTAAAGACAAATTAGTTCTTTTTTTTTTCAATGTATTGTGCGTCAAAGATGCTCATAAAAATAGGGGAAAAAATATCTAGCTTCACAATAGAATGTTCCAGATTTCTTAAATAAAACTTCTTACACTAGGCTTCTTCAGAAAAAAAACCAAAGTCAATAATTTGACTGCATGCCTATACCCAAAAATATAACAGCAGATACCGTTTCATCTCAGCATTGTTTTGGGGAGTTGTTTTTAGATTTGCTTCCACAAACAGAGTGTGTGCATGACTTTCACAGCAGATTTGTTAATGTTAAAATCCGTATGTATCATTTTCAAATTCTAATTGCACTTTTTTTACTTCTAACTGGTTATTCAGAAATTACATGTTTATGCAATTAAAAAGCATGTCTTTTACTTCAGATATTTTTAAAAGACTCTAAAATTATGAAATATTATGAATTTATTATTTCATTAATAACATTGCTAGAGAAGTGTGTGGGAAAATAGCTGTTTCATCCAGAAAACGTGCACGTGGTATGTGAGGAATTTTCATTGTGCCCAGCTGAAATTCCCTTACGTTCACAAAGAATGCTGAAAATGAGCCTTAAAAAGGAAGAACATTTGTATAGGCATGGTTTACATTTTATCCATTATTTTCAGCTAGATTTATTTTTTCCTCTCCATGGTGTCATGAAAACCTGCTATGTAAAGTATTCTTCAGACTGCAATGGAAAACATTTTCCCAATCTGATCATATATATTTGTTTCCTGCTTAGTGTGCACACCTAAGTGTACATGTGTTGCAAACCATGGTGGGGAACATGTGAAGCAGCCTCAAGGATCCCTTAGTCCTAAAGTAACCACAACGCCTGGTGATGCCCAAGGCAGAGAGATGCAGAGGCACTGCTGCCTGTGCCAGGAGTTGAAAAGGGACAGGATCCTCAGCAGGCACAACGCATCCTACAGCTCCCCACAGCGTTCCTACAAAGATGTGCTCTGAGACCACACATCTCCATTTGTCAGGGCAGGTTGGCTTGGCAGAGGTGGTACCGTTTCTGTCCTAAGCACTTGGCCACCCGCTACCCTCAGCACTGCAGGCTTTTCGCATCTTTACTCATCAAAAAATGCTTGCATGTAGCATAGCAAGGGAGCACCTGTGCCAGTACGTACTGTAAACCTGGATGCGCAGATCTCTATTAAAGCTTCTGGGAAGTCTTTGGGCATCTGCCTATTGACTTCCCACCAGCCCCAGGATCACCACCAGCCAGTTTTAAGGAATGTAAGCCATAAATGGGAAAGGACACTTCTCATAGAGGCTTTCTTGCTGAACCAGTGCTGGGTGACACTTGCTCTGCTCCATGGGTGAAGCATGGTGCCAGCATTCTGGCTGTTCATTTGCAAGAGAGAAGATTTATTTGCTAAGCAGAAATGGAGCAATAGTTAAGAAGAACACTACTTTTTAATGGTGATCTCGATACTGCTCCAATGCACAGGCGTCTCATGGATTGTACAGAGACATGGAGAGGGAAAAAAGGTTAAGATTAGCCAGTGTGGATGCGTTTCTATAGCGAGCCAAATCAGTGGGATTTCACTGAGTGCAAGCCAGCTCAGAATGGTTGGCCTTTCTGGGAAAAAAAAAAAAAATAGAAAAAATTAAAATTAGTAGATTCTTAAACTTTAGAAATATGCTGCTCTGGATTGCGTGTTCTTTTGGTTTCCTTTTCTGCACACACTCTTTAAAAAAAAGGTACCTACTTATACTAAAACAAAAAAAGTCTGAAATTTGTTAAATAATGTCTTCTACCCAAATCCTAAAATTTCATCCTGATACCTGTATTGTATTTGGGCTATTTCAGTTATATTTTGAAGGGACATGTTGAAAGATGAGATTCATTTGGGAAGGCTTTAGTATTGGATGAATTCACTGTGCTAACATCTTCTTCACTTTTACCTCCTACCGCTTCAAAAAATAAAATTACTTTAAAGTGTCTTATTTAGCAAGGGTATGACAGATATTAATAATACTACAGTTTTTAACCTTCTATTTAACATGTACTATCTTTTGTAAAAAAGTATATACAGATAAATAATATTTGTCTAGATTTTATGCATAGAGAATGTTAGTAAGGGAAGAGGCTTTAAATAAATGTATAACTTCTTACTGTTAATTTTACATTTTAAATGATACTTTAAATCACTACCTTTTTTTTTAAATATACTGAATATTTTATTATTTAAAATAGTATACTTTTATAGCTGTTTATTAATTTCAGTTGACTACTAACTTCTGTTTTGGTATTTATTAATGAAATGACACTGTAGTATATTAAGATGTCTATTTTTCTATCAGAGCTGTAACAACTATGACATAGCATTATTTCAATGCAGCATCATTGTATTTGCTCTCTAAAAAATAAAATCGGTATTTAATCCACATGGTTTTTTCATATTTTTAATGTTTAATATGTCTGTGATAAGTTAAGGAAGAGATAATTACTTACCTGCTTTTAAAAATATAAAGTACTTCCATTAAGGTGTACAAATGACTGCAAAGGAAAGCATATGATTAAAGATATTTGTTAATGGAACAATACTGTCTCAGGAGAGATAAAATATGAAGAATACTGTGTTTATCAGATGCAGGCAGACGAATGCATGTTCAGGATGAATTTTGAGAAGGAAGGAACACGATAGAAGCCAGCAGTTTGGAGGTGCAGCTGGTTTACCTTGCCTAGCCCAACCAAAAAATGAACGCTGCAGTAGGTGTTAGCACTTTGTAGGGGACAAGAAATATTTGTAGAAAAATGATCTATAGATTGATAAGTGTTTAGAATAGCCTTTTCTGCTTTGCTCTATTGAGTGGTAGAGGAGCTAGTTTTCTGGGAACAGGTAAATACCTCCTCAGATACCTCATCTATGCCACTCGCTGCAGGCTTATGTTGCTTTATGAGTACTGATGAAAATACATCACTGGATTGGGAAGGTGACACACATTCCATCCTTGGGCAGAATCGATAATATCATTTGCTTTGCATAATCACAATTACAGTGTGATGTAATGTCACAAAATTTCTCATGCAAAGGACTTCAGACATGCTGTAGGTAAAGGCATTCAAAATTTGTGCAGTAAGACCATGATGCCTCAGTAAGAGACAGCTATGACACCTGACAGATATCACTGGCAAAATTATCTGTTCATGCTTCTAACAAGTTTTTGCTCTGGGGATGAGCTGGAGATAGAGCTAGATTCAAGTGACAACTGATACATGCTCGATCATCACGTCACTTAGTGTCCAGGACTTAACAATACAATAGAAAAAGCTGGGGGGAAATGTACAGCAAAACTGTAAAGAAAAGTAAGTAAATGTCACATGGACAATCTGTTCATTTTTGTTGCTGCTTCTATCAAAACAAGAAATATAATCCCGATATATGCCCTGATGAGATTGAAACAGAGAAATTTCCTTTCCCACAGACAGGAGTTATCAGCCTTCATTAACACAGACCAAACACGTGCAACCAGTCCTACAAAATGAGAAATACACATCTTCCATGGAAGCTCTTTATTTAGGGAACATTAATGTTGCCACCAACTCAGAGCAAACATAATCCTAGATCTGAATTTCAGACATAGAATTTAAGCATATAACTTGAGCTACAGATGTAGGGCTTCATTTTGCTATTTGATAGCAATTTTGAAATGATGGTTAGTGTTAACACCTAAGTATCCTACGAGCAGTGGTCCTAGCACCAAGCTGTCTTTCATACCCTTGCATGTTGTGGAATGACAGTATGTGATCTCTGTGAAGTCTTTTTTTCTTTGTCCTGAAATCCAGCAATTAATTTCTGCTATATATTTTTAAATGGACAGATAATGACAGATAGGAGTTTTGGCACTAGTGGCATTGTATTTAGACAATTTTTATTCACAAAGTTGTCAGTGAGGCCACAGCAGTGCCTTAGTTTGTCTCTAATGTAATGCAACTGCTATTTTGTTCCAGATACCACTGACAAGAGAAAGGTTTGCTGCTCTGTCTCTCCTAAGAGGAAAGGAACATAAACTAAAGCCAGAGGAGGAAAGACATGCTGATTTCAGCCACTTTTTTGACACCAGTCATGTAGGTGCATGCTATTACAGAATTTCTATCCCTGCATGAGTCCCTTTGTGGTAGGTGCAGAACTTGATCCAATATACAGAGAGGATGGCATTAGGGACTGTTGCTTTGCATGAAGATCTGAATATGCATGCCGACAACCAAAAGGCAGTGATTAGAAATAAGAATAAAACTTTGTTAACAGGTTGATTTTGATTTTAACTAGTAAGGAGCTAATCTGAAAAGTCTGTAGTTTATTCTGCTTTCAGGTCCACAACAAAGACAAGAACCTTGGAAATACATTCCCACTAACCTGGGTTTAAAACCAAACAGTTCAAGCGTGTTGTATGAATTAAATAAAAAATCTAGTTTTACAGAAATCCAAATGTTCTGGAGCTGTGTTTGGAGCACAGGTACTGTCAATGTGATTCAGGGGCTTCTAGCTATTCATCTTCTTCTTGGGCATCTTGGAGTGGTCCGAGTTGGGTTGGACTGTACAGAATTCATGTTATTGAGACATAGGCTGCCAGTCTGATTTATTAGCACTAAAGAGGCCTCAAAATCATCACGTCCTGGCCCCTCATCCCAGGGAAACTGTGGTGGGTGGCAGAAAGCAATGTCTTCCTTTTTGCAAACTATTCTATCATCTGTTCAGTCCAGAGCATAATATGGCCTCTGATTATTTTCTTGGCCTTGAACAGCATGATTTATGAAGGACAGTTACTGTTTAATAAAGATTATATATATGCAAGCTGATAATACTAAGTGATTAACCACAAAGGCATAACGTTGTGATGTCACATGTGCTTATTAAAATCAGTGCATGTGATGTATTTCTTTTAGTTTTGCAGTTTGCCAAGTCCCCCTTTTGGGGCCCTAAGCCTCTTGTTTATGCCTCAGCAATGTGTAGAGCCCAGAACTTGTTCCTGAGTGGGGTTCCTCTGCTCTCGAACCTGCTCGCAGGAGCAGCCTTTCCCACAATTCCCCTTCTGACTCTTTGGCCTTTGATCATAGACTTAACACATCCATTCTGGAAGCCGCACCAAGGCCGTAAGATACATGGCTGAACTGCTGAGGGGACAAGAGACATGTCAGTGGATGAGTTTCCACTGAAATTTTAGACACACCTTCACTTTGCTCTGGACAAAGCAGGAATTTCAAAGACTTCTACAACTTAAACATGGCGCTCTCTAGATTATCCTTGTCTTCAGAAGTGTTTATGGTTGGCCTCTGTCCTTGGATAATTCTGCAGCTGCACCCAGTCTCCTGTGCAAAAAACAAAGCCAGCTAAAATAAATACTTCCCATCTTTCTCAGTTTCTTGTGCAACTCTCGGTATCTCAATTGAGCTATCAGAGAAAAATTTCCTCACTGTGCCTTTGAAAATTGCAGACATTGAATCAGAGGGCTTCATCAGTGAACAGCTGACAAGGAGAGATTTTTTATTTTATTTACAAGTTAAAGCCTGTGGTGTAGAGGTAAACAGAGCATTTCTGAACCTGGTCAGATGCAGTCACATTCCTCTGCTCCTTCCAATGTTGCGAATCAGGGCTATTTCTTGGTGAACTAGGCAGTTCTCAGATACCCACAGGGATTCTCCTGCTGTAAGCTTTAAATCTGATGCTCTCACAGCTTCTGCAGGGTGTATGCAACACACAAAACCCAGAGACGCATTTCCCTTCATATTACCACCATTCTGATGGCAAGTTTTAGAATTTGTAAATATTTCTTCATGTATACCTGTATGTGTGTGTGTCTGCCTATTCCATCCAAAATAACTTCTACTCAGCATCAAGAAGTCCATCCTTGGTTGCTAAATAACCTGTATGACCAAATTATATAAATACATGTACTATATATATAGATACAGTCTCACATTATCTTTTTTGTATATGTTTCCTCCCCTAATTTCTCATGCATAGCAGGATCTTCCTTTAAAAATTCCTATACATATCCCAGTTTCTGTTAATGACTAAACTGCTATCATATTGAAACCATGATGTGAAGTGTTCCCTGATGTCCATCTTCTTGAATCTTTGCACTTTAACCTTTTTTGACTGCTGCCTTGCACATTAAACTTAAAGCATGGAAGACAGACACAGCATCTTACATTGGGATTCTTGGTTCACAAATAGGTTCTAATCATAATGTTAAAAATAATGAATTAGTATTTATTTGAATTTATTCTTCATATTTTTGCAGTTGAGGTCTTGCCTTTTAAAAAGGAAAGAATCGCTAGGTCAAAAGAAAGAAAAGATTATGTGTCAGATCATTTTGTAATACAAAAGAAGTGGCATTTTCAGGAGGAAGATTTATTGTCATATGACAGACTGTTTTATGCTGCTTAAAATGAAAACTGATTAATTTCCAGGAAAAAAAACCAACTAAGTAACCTTTGGTTTCATCTTGAAAAACCTTTGGTTTTCATTCATCTTTAAATATCAAACACACAAGATGTCCTTTAAGATCATATATATAACAGATCAGGAATGTTAATGTAACGTGTTACACTCCTTTGAAAAAAATGATATCTTACAGAACCTGTTTGGCAATCCAAAATATAAGAAGTTTTATTTATTGTCTTAGCCAATTTTCCCCCTTGGGTCACAAAGAATTTATGCTAACAATTATTGTGGAGTATTCTTACTTTTTCTGTTTACCTCCTTTTCACTCATCAAAAAAATAGTTTGGATCCGAACTACCTGAAAATAATGCAATATATAATTCACTGGAAATTCCTGTACTAATTTTGCTTGTCTAGTTAGCTGGCTTTTTGCCAAGTGTGTTAATGTACACAGTTATTTGATGAGGGGGTGGAATTTAACAAATGGCTTCAACATCACTTGAAATGTCTTCAAGAAAAGTGTGTTACTGACTTTACTTGCTATCATTTAAGCTGTTTGGTACATTTGGTGACCTATTTCCTATGGAATTCAAGTGCTTTTACATTGCCAAATTTTACTTGCTGTTTGGTGAGTGCCCGGTTACTGCTGCTTCTCTGGGCCAATGCAGATGCTTGCCAACAAAATGAAGGCTGCAATGTCCTTTGAACCATCGAGATAAGGGAATTGTTATTCTTGAGCAAGCTCTGGCAAAGAAGACGGTGTTATAATTTTGCTATGATTACAACACCTGGGCTATTGAAGTTTTATTGGATATAAAATTTATAGTCAATTTATACACAGCTACGCCTGAAGTCACCAATACAGCAGACCTGAAATCTTGCTAATTCTAAGGATTATTGTATGAGAGACTGACTTGAAGAATTTTTTTGGTTTTAATTAGAACCTTTTTGATGTGTCCCTTAGAACAATATTTTTCAAATAATTCAATTCCTCTGGATGTCTCCCTACAAGACATTAAAATAGGGTTTCATTTCTAGTATTCACAAGGAAGGCACTGTGACTTCCCTCTCTTAGGGATACAGAAGTGACCAGTGCTCTCACACCACCAGAACTGTGTTCTGACAAGAGTACTTACTCTTTATACCAGTCCCCCATGAGAATAGACAGATTTTTTCAGAACAAGAGTCCATCTAGCCTGGTGTAGCTGTCTCTGACAGTGGAGATGAGCCGCCATGGGAAGCATAAGCACACTCCAAGTGTGTTATTACTTCCCTGAGTTTCCCCCAGCCTCCAATCATTTTTCAGCTTAGGGAATTTCCTACATCTGATTAGTTTCTTTAATCAGTAACCCTCACTTTCAGTTATGTGCCATTCAACTTAAAAAAAAAATCCACCGAGTTTGGAACTGCTGCATGAAGAACTGCTTCTTTTTGTTTTGATCCCATAACTTTGCTTGGTGGCCCATAGTTTGTGCATTCAAAGAGAGTGGACACTGAGACCTACCCACATCCCCCAAGTCACCTTTCTCAAACTGCAGAGTCCAAGCATACATGGTCATTCTTTATAACAAAGCCTTTCCTTATCTTTGATCATCTTCACTGACCTTTTGTGATCTTCTCCTATCACTGGCATCCTCCTCTCCTTCCTTAAGGATGAGGGAGGAGGACTATTTGCAAGATTCAGCGTTTAGATGAACCACCTATTTACATAGGGGTATACTGATGTGAGTCTTTTCCTATTCTGTTTATAATACTTCCTAAAATTTGTATGACTAGATGATACAGAATTGTGTCTTTCTCCTTAACAGGTTTTATACTGAATTACTGTCCCACCATGTTTAGCTCTGAAGCCACTGAATGAAGGAAAGCTGATCACTCACCACTATCTTGAATGCAAATACTAGCTGTTTGGTTCCCCTTTGGTTCAAGCAGAATTTCTCTCCCTTCTTCATAGATTCTGCTTAGTCTGCAAGTAGCCCCATTCCTAGTGAAACAGAAATGTCCCCCAGATACCACCATCCTAGCATTACAGCTCTGCCTTTCTACTTCTCTGCATAGGATACAGTGCATATCTCAGAGAAATTTCCCACCAAAGTCCTGGTCTCCAGCTTTGTTTCGGAGCAAAAAAGTTTTTTCCTCCAGAATTTCCTGCCTTCCCTCTTGTGCAGTTGATGCTCACCTGAATGCTACTGGCTTCAAGCCACTGCCTCTGAGGCTTACCAGCTTTGCCCTAAGTAGCCAAACTGTATGTTTGTCCATATGTCTGACCCCCCATATATCTGCTTGCTGGATGAGAGCATCTTCCCATTCTTCTCTTCCTGTTGAACATTCTAATTCCAGAATGGCACTTGGATTAAGAGAGGACAAATATATGTAATCCAGCTAAGAGAAGCCTGTTACTGTAGTCATGTTTCCTTTCACTTGTCAGTATGACCTTCCTGGATATCTCCTCTATTAGCCTAGGTCTCAATAGAATTAAATTGCATTTTTGAAGACTGAACTGTTGTGCAACTTCAATGTGTTCTCAAGGAACATCTCCATTAGCCAGCCTTCCTCTGGGTCAGCTATCCTACCCTGATATCCATATGCACACATGTTGGCTTCCACACAGCAGAAGTACTCACATACATCTAATTCCCTGCAGGGAAAGTCCTTCTAGTGTTCTTCCTTTCACCTTTCTGAACAGGTGCAAGAGCAATTCCTAAAGCAGTCTCTTTTGCCAGGTGCTCCTTTTTCCATTAACCTTCCATAGCAAAACAGAGAGCCACCAACCTCTTCTGCTCCTGTCTCTCTATAAGAGCAAAAAATCCTGTTCAGCCACTTACTTCTAGACTCCTATTCCTTTCTTGCTAGAGCTGGCCTTAACAGAGGAAGGCATCCTTACTTTGCCTGGCCTCCTCCCACTCACCCCACTCCAAACTCTTCCCAGACTGGATTGCCTATTCTTGAATGCCCTTGGTCAACTGCTTGATTAGCATCTTGGCTCTATACAGAGGGTTCTTGAAAAGGGAAAATTTCTTAAATGTGATACTGAATTACTCCTACAACCTGCAGAGTTGTAAGAGGGATGTGGAATGAAATTTTATTTAAGGAGGTGATAAGATTTACAACTGGGAGGACTGCAATACTTTTAATTTTCCTGTAACAGAATTATGTTCTTTAGCTCCTAGCTCACCTTGTTACTTCTTTTCTACCTACTAGCCAGTCCACAACTTCCCACAATGGGGAAGGTGCCTATAACTTCACAACAACTGCTCAGCAAATCTGCTACCTCCTGGCTAAATTTCTCTGTCCATTCACCATGCTTTATAGCACATCCCTTTCAGTATCTAAAGCTGGTTTCCTGTGCATCGCTTCTGAGTCTTTTGGGATCTATTCCCTCCTGTAGAAGGTGAAGTTTTTATACCCTAAATTGCCCTACTGTAAATGATATCATTTGATAACCAGGTCATTTGGTAAGTGAGGCTCCCTGAATTCTGAGATGAATTTTTAATTAGACACAACTGTGGCAATGGGAAGGATTGTTTCTAAGACAAAAATTTAAATGAAACAGAAGCAAGGATGCATCTGAAAACAGTTAGAATTTAGATTATCGTGTCCTCCAGCATAGTGACTATCACCTTAAAAGTGATCTTTTAGTGTGGGAAATCATTATTTCACTCCTAGGCTTTGTGCAAAGTCTGAAGTTCTGAACTTAAGCATGTTGGCAGAGATTGCCGTGGAGAGCAGCTTCAGAGCAGGTAAGACTGCACTGGAGGAGGCTTCTGCAGCAAAAAGGGCTGAAGGAAAGCTCTTTTGGGGGCTTTTTGAAGCTGGGAAATGCTCTTTGCTTGAGCCGGGGGCTGTCAGCTGGTGGGCGGGCTGCTGAGATAGCCTGGGCGGAGTCAGCACACCCACAGCAAAGCTAAACAAGCAATTAACACTCCCCCCACCATTGTTCAGGTGACAAATGTTCTCCCGGAGGACAGGAACTAG
>VYZX01002371.1:6560-20065 GCA_013401335.1 Brachypteracias leptosomus | reverse complement strand
CCATTGATCTCCCGCCGCATATTTCCATTTTTGAAGGGATTATTTTTACCAAATGTGCTATTTTCTAACACAAATGGAGGACAATTTGTGGATCACAAGATAGTATTGTTACTATAATAAAGTGTGGCTGTGGAGTGAGAATGACATTGTAAATAGCAATGGAAAAATAAAGACAAAATTAGTTAAGTAACTGGAGTACAGACAGATTGGTCCTGGTGATTTACAGTCATGAAAAGAAGTGCTTTGTACTGGTGTCCTTGACATGAATTAGTAATACAGAGTATAGCAAGAAAATACATTAAAATGTACTACTTAAATTACGTCTTGGCTGAATTCGAAGAGCGCAGTGTATACTTGTACTTTGGGTACTTCAAGATGCTTCTTTTTACAGTATGAAAGATTCCACAGACATCACTTTTCCTTGGGTTTAAACTAGGGAAGACCATTATTAATAGTATTTAAGAAGTTTAAAAATCCACAGTGTGTTTTGAAGACAATGATATAACTTCCAATGTTTTTGCCACAGGTGTGTCAGCCACGTATTTGTGCATTTTCAAAAAAGCTGAAGGAAAAGTCAGTAAAGAATAGGACCTTTGAACTTCCAAAAGCAGCTTTTTGTGGAATATTCAGTATCTAACACATACACATTAAAAGTCAGAAGTGATTGACTGCATACACAAACATACCTGTCCCAGTAACCATTGTCAAGGTATAGCTGAATCATTCAGCTTTATTTCCTTTTGGTCAGGGTGGACTGAGCTACAACTGTCTTTTACAGGAAATAAAAAGTCATGAAGCACAAATTGTTTAAACTACATCTTTAAATTATTTACACTAGAAATATAGAAAAAGTGAAATTTTTTGCCTAAGCTAGATCTGTGTACACATATACTACTATCACCCTCTACTGCAGGTGTGCCATTTCGTCAAAACTGTTTGCTTGGAATAAAATTCCAACTAGTATTTATCCTGCAACTGAAAAAATCAAGTTTTATATAAGTATGTTGGAATTAATTTCACTCACTTGAAACGTCCTTATTAACTTTTACTTAAGTCCAGAAAAAACACGTTCAAGACCTTCACTGCTACTACTACTACTACTACTAATTTATCTTAATATTGCAAATGGGGATCAGAATTTGTGTTACATTCATGAAATACTCCTTTTCTAGGTTACACTTCACAGTGTGAAAGATACTGAAAAGAGCAAATAAATCATTAAAAGATTACAACAAAGGTTAAAAGTAAAATGACTGTTCTTCCTAAAAGTATAAAGCGGAGTATCAGGAAGGAACAGTATCTGCAGGTTTCTGTTCTTATCTCTGCTGGTGGCTCCTTCAGCCATTCATTCTTAGCTTACTTAGTCAATAGCAGCCTTTAAGAAACAAAATGAAATATTCTGTTTGATAGCCAGAATACCATGAAAGTGTACATTGATTATTGAAGCATGATAATTTGTTTCCTGCAAATGTAGGCGGCCAATGTAATTTTTACCTAAGTTTAAGAAAAGGGGAAGGAGAAGGAGGAGTTGAGCCGCAGAAGTGGTATTAGCAGCATTCATAATCCATTTTGCCATGGAAACTGCTGCACTGTGGAATCCCAGTCTGCTGTGAGCACAGGTTGCTAAGGAAAGAAGTAGACAGCTGTTAGAAGGCTATCAGGGTAATTCATAATGGTGGTGATAGGAGGATGATTAGCTCCCACGTCTTTTTTCCTTATTATTATTAAATCATGGCTTACTGCTAACATGTTGTTCTTCCACTACTGTAATTTTCTTACTGAAAAATCTGAGGTTAATTTAAAATGTGTAAAAAAGATCACTGATACTGCACACTTTTTAAATAACATCCCTTACTTCAATAGTTTGTGCTGCTTTGTTTACCTACTGAAATATGTCCTTGAAGATTAAGTATATGCTCTTAGCATGTGGCAGCACCCAAATCACAGAAGGTCTTTCCCATTAGAAGTGTCACTGCATTAATGACAACAGGTGCCTGGGGAAATCTGCAGAAAAGAACTGAAGCAGAGCTTAGGGCCCCCAAAACCTGTTTGCCTACTAATAACCCCTGGATATGCTTCCTTAACTTCCCTTAAGGTTACCAACTATGTAAATTGTACCTCTGTTAATGGCAATGACTCCTGCAGTCTTGAACAGCACGGCACTTAGTCTAAGCTCAGTAAAGGCCCAGAAACAAGTTGCTCTTCACCTGATGGGCTTTTCCTCTAGTTGGGTGGCAGTTTCTAGGACATTCATCTAAGGCCAAGCTCTCTGAAATATGCAGCTGCTGCTACTCTTAGTTTACAAAGTAGAGGACAGGTGGGTTCATCCCCTTTAATTTCAACTGCTTAAAGATCTTACCACAGAAAAAATAGAGCCAGATTGGACAGAAAAGCTGGTCTAGGGTAGGGGTTGCTCTTATCACTGTGTCAAACATGTCCTTTCACAGAAGTGAATTAAAAATTCTGTAAGTTATACAGCTTAGTTCCAATATAGGCTCTGTTGTGGGTTTACCTTGGCTGGGTGCCTGGTGCCCACCCCTAGTCCCTCTATCACTCCCCCCCTCACCCCAAACCTCTGTCAACAAGGCAAGTGGGGAGAGAGCAAGATGGAAAAGAAGAACCCGTGGGTTATGATAAGAAGCAGTTTTAATAAAGAGCAGAGAAAGCAAGGAAAATCAGCTCAGACAGACCCATTGCAAGTTCTTAAAAACAGGGCTATGTTTTTACTTCCTCTGAATAGGAAGCAGTGTAAGTATCCATTCTACAAGGAACTCTGCAATAAACCACACCAAAGCTAAGTGACTAGCTAAAATTAACTGACCTCACTGAGTGAGTCATGGAGAACCTCCTTTTTTTGACATGCTGACCATCTTCTGTAAATTGATATACCTAAACTTTTGGTAATATGTAAGCAAGCATGAAAGCGTCACATAGTCTGAGATGCCATCCATTTTGGGCCCATAACTAAATAATCCTCCAATTCCATGTGTGTACAGAAACACATGGGATTGGACAGGCATTTGAGGGGAAGAGAGAGGCTATAGATAACATTAAATTATACTAAAATTGCTTTAGCAAAGGCTTCGCATGCAAGAAAGGAAAGTCTTAAGTCAGGATCCTGTTTGAAAAATATGACAGTACATATAAGAACAAGTAATTGAAGTACAGTCATTTGATGAAGACTGCTAAAAAGAAATGCTCAAGTAAAGATTAAATATGCCTATGAACAGAAAAGGTATATGCAATTTTGCAACACATGATGATAAAGAAAGCAATAAGTAAGGCAGTAACTCACTTTCGTGGTGTCATTTTATTCTCTAGCAATAGTAAAACAGTTCTCAAACTGACTGACTTCTCAGGAAGGCACAGAAATTGTGCTAGGGTAAAGTGATTCATTGCTGGAGGAGAACTGGGATTAGTGAGGGAGACCGAGTCAGATGGGTAGAACAGGGACTTAAGTGGTAATGGAACTAATGCTGCACTTACCCTGCAGCAAGCAGCTGAAATGAGACAACTCTGAAATGACCCAAGTTTTTCTATACAACTGGTGCACACTTTCTTTTCCCTTTGCCAGTCCTTGCAACAGTTTTATTCTCTCTTCTGGTCTGTAGAACTATTGCATGAGTTGTACTCTGACTGAATTGAGGGACAGAAACATGAAATACGTGCTGGCAAATCTGGAAGGAAGGGAGGAAAAAAAGATGTTAACTGTTGCTTTAATATAATCAAGAAAGAGAGTTATTTTCTGTGCAATATTGTATGATCGCAACATAATTTTGCTTCAGGTTTCAGTATTTCATTGTGACAAAAGCAAAGTTCAGAGAGGGTGGTTTATTTGCTGCATGAGCATTTGATTAAATGTGAGCACAAATAAGTGAATGCTGAACTAAGACATGAATGTTACACAGAGATATGAACAAGACTGAAAAAAGAAGAATCATGAAAATGCCGATTTTATATGAAAGAGGTTAAACTGAGATGGAACGTTTAACCTGAACATCAAGGAAATCATCCCTACAAAGATGTAGATAGAGAGTAGTCTTCTAATGAAAATACCAAAAATGTAGATGCTTCTGGTTTTGCACTATATAGTGTCCAGGTAATATGAAAATGATTCTGCATGTAAAGGGGATAAACTAAGTAAGATTTTTGGTTTGTTGGGTTTGTGGTTTGTTTGGGTTTGTTCTGTTTCTTGATCTTTTAACATTAGTCATTCACATCCAGGTGAGCTTTTGGCTGAACACTCTCTGTGTTCCCCCAGTTATATATAAAGAAGAGATGATTAGAGAAACAAATTATTTTGAAAAAAAAAAATTCTTATCTTCCATATTCTATTCTAATACTTTCTTTTATATTTCAGGGTGCAAGTTGAATTCTATATGAATGAAAATACATTTAAAGAGAGACTAAAGCTCTTCTTCATCAAAAACCAAAGATCAAGTAAGCAATTAGATTGATTTCTATTAAGCATAATTGTCATTCTTTGAGTAGAATCCAATTCTGCTGAAGGCAACAGCAAAGTTATCATTAATTTTCTTCTGAGATAAAGTTTTAGCTTGTAGAGGAGTCAGTTTTACATAATATTCAAAACAAATCCAGAAAGTATTATATGAACTTAAAAATAGCATAAGTATTGTGTAAGATCAAATAATTAATTTTGTGATTTTATTTCTGTATTGTGATAAAGTTGACTAATTTGCATGGATCTGCCATTGTGATGCTCAATGACAAGTCATGACATTATTGTGTCTCAGAAAGCAAAGAGCCTCTAAGATGCTGGAGGAAAAAGGCTGCAGAAGTACCCGGTTTTTGGAAGTGTTCAGTTTTAATAAGTATTCCTAAATAAATTTCAAACTTGAACTGTACTAAAAAAAAATAAATTTGAAAGGAAACTAATTAGGAGGATATACCTCCTCCTGAAGGTGTTGCCTCAGAAATGTAGTCCTTGTCTTTAGCCTGATTTAATGATATCCCCATTTGTTCTACACCTGTAAAGAATTAAAATTACAGTAGTTTTATACATAAATCTTTTAGAATAGAAAGAATACACTTTGGCCTTTGTAATACAGTTGAGCTGGTTACATGACTTTATGTCTGGGAAAGGACAGAAAGGAGAAAAGAAAAAAAAAAAAAAAAACCACTTTACTTTTTGTGGTGTCCCAGTCTAAAAAACCCCAGGCAGACAAAAATTGGGAGACTAGATCAAGTTTTTAAAAATAAGACAGACCACAAGATGATCTGTAAAATCTAGTATTAAATAAATGCTAGTTTTATATCACAGAACATGATCTTTTTATTGGCTAAGCTTCTCTAATGTTCCAAGTATGATAAGCAAAATTAAAAAAAAAAAAAAAGGCACTGTGAATAGGGGATATTTTGTTTGGACTTTGGAATTATTTGCCAGTTTCCGGCTGGAGAATCAGGTTTAAATAAAGCTGCTGGAGTTTCATCCATGGGGAAAGCTTTATTTATTACACTTACGTAGACACATAGGGGAAAATTCTGATGCCTAAATATCATACGAAGCAGAGGAGTACCTCTGCTAGTAAATGATGTGGATAGCCTTCAGAGTATTTTCTAAACTTAGAAGAGACAGGGTTTTTTCACATTATTATATATTTAACTAGATCTAGTTAGTAAATCTATTTTCTAATAAATTTTTGTTCATACTTTTCTGAATGTAGTTTGTGTAGTCTCCTTCCACAGAGATATTAAAACCCAGCCTAGACATGGTCCTGGACAACCAGCTCTAGGTTGCCCTATTTGAGCAGGGGGGTTGGACAAAATGGCCTCCAGAGATCCCTTCCAACCTCAATCGTTCTGTGATTCTTGTTAGAGATAAATCAGTTTAACCAGATTTACATATTAAAAGTAATTAATTGCAATACAACATATCAAATAGTTTTAGTTCTTTTCTACTTTTCTCCCTGTGATTTTACATGTCTTCAAGTATTTTATGTCTTTATAGCCTTTAACTTCTGACATTGTTGATATAGTGTATGATGGAGTAAGAGATAAAACAGAAAAAGCATCCTAAAGTAGAAAAGGGTATTTACTCCTGGCTAGAAAGGCAGCCTGGGAAGCTGAAAGCAGTAAATAGTCTTTTTGTTCCTGATCCAGTTCACAAAACAGGGATTTGATGCACTCTTGATTACTTACTAAGAACGTCTATAAAGTTATGACCTGATTCACTGTAAATCTCTTTTCACTGAATGGTACCTTTTTGATTAAGCTAAGTTAAAGAGTTTTCCCTACTTAGGTCTTAACAAGATTAAAAAAAATACATATCTAGAGATACATATTTTGATGTCAGAGCTGCAGACTCTGTACATTAACTGTGAAGTTAGTATGAATGTATGGCCATTCCTTTGCCAAGTGTATACTGTTCTGGCTAAGCACTTTAAGGGAATTGTCGTAAGTTACTCTACTGGGACATCTCTATCAGGTTATGATGGACTAAATGTGATGTATTGGTTCAAAGGAGAGGAATGATGGGAAAGTTTATTTGAAATAAGCAAGGGAGTGACAAGCAACTATTGATACCTGTTGGAGATGGGTTTATGCTATACATAAGTAACACAAGAATTTTCCTGCTTGGCTTGGAAAATATTCAGTTTCTGATGAATTCTCGTACACAGTGATGCCATACAGATCTGAGGTAAATTTTACAGAATTATGCTGTGATTTTGATTAACAAATGAAAAAACAGCAATGAGTTCTTCCTGTGTAGTTATAGGCACCTTCTTTTCCTGGCAGGTCCTCAGGAGAGGACTCCAAAGAAAGCTCTTAAGAGATGAAACATGTTTTTTCTATTGTTGAATTATGCAGCCAGTCCATGAAAAGTAAGCTGGAGAATGAGGGTGCTTACTTATAGCAGCATATGACATGGGCATGCCATTTTCCACTAGAATCCGACAAGTTACCCAAGCACTGCTACTGGTTCCCATGATATAAGAAGCTTAACCAACAAATAAACATTAAACAAGGCAATTTTCAGGAGAAACACAAGAAATACAACAAAATTATTACTGTACTGAATGAAAAAAACACACAAATCCCCAAACCAAAGAGTTCACAATTAGTAAGTTCAATCAAACACTCCTGCTTATGTAGATATTGGTTCTTGCCCGAATATTCATAACCAGAATCCTCTAAAATATAATCTCCAAAAACCTCCCGCTGAGATAGTACTTGCCGCTCATTCAAGTGTACTCATTCAGTCCTCCATTGAAATTGTAGGATTCTGTTGCCCAGAGGCATCAGGGAGTTGACGTAAATATACTGCTCTTTAGAACTTAGTCAGTGTTCAGTGAGAGTACTGAAAACCTTCCATCACATACTAAAGATGTAATTGCTATCACCAAGAAAATAACTGTCAATAATATTAGCAAATTTTCAGATAGCATAACTAATTAAACTACACACATTCACCAGGTTTTGCTAATCCTCAAGACTTCACAAGTGAATTTAACACATCAGAGTGTAGCTTCACGTGGTTTTGTCAGACAGAGCAGTAAACTCTAGAATTTGTATGAATTTGCTACAGAATACTATTTTGATCTAAATCACATACAGACCAGTAGCATGAAACATGAACTTTCATTCATTATTCTGGTCTTGAAAGTTTATCTATAAACTGATAAAACAAGCCTTCATCTACGTCTAATGTCAGCGTAGGTTCCACTCAATTTTCTGCAAGCAAATGTCGAATAAACTTCAACCAATGCATGGAAAACATTTTACAAAGGTGTCAGCCAGCCAAAAAGACAAAAAAAAAAAAAAAAAAAAAGGGAGAGAGAAAAAGGATGACATATTGATATGACTTCCTTGTACTTGCCAAGGCCACACACTGCATTATCACAACCTAAAATAAGTCTCAAAGGGAAAAAAATAAGTGAAGTTTCAATTCAGTGGAGACAGAAGATAACCATCACCAGGATATCAATTATTAACAGTATATTTTGATCCAACTCCTAAAGGCAGCTGCTACTGAGATAATTTTGCTAAAACCCAAAAATGTTAGATACTTAAAGGAATAATGGAAGGTGATTGTAAAACCTTCAGCTGCTATCTTTGTCACTCCTGCTTTGATGTAGGTCAGCTCTCTAACTCAGGATTAATCTCTAAGAATGCTTGTACAGGAAACATTAAGAATTTGTAATAAAAATGGAAGTCATAGTACTGGTGAAGTATAATGTATCTCTCTGTACTTCAAAATGCCTGCAAAAAGTAGCAAATACTTTCAAACTGAGAAGGAAACATTAACGTTTGATGTAGTTATATTTATTTCACAAAACAATCAGATTTTGAACTGTTGTTATCAATGTCTTCTTTTAAAGACAAATGATGTAACACCATGATTACGTGGACACAGTGAAATTACAGTCTTGTTAAACAATACATAACTGGATAGCAGCCTATGATTGATGTAGCTGAATACAAGTTTCAAGCACCAGTGCCAAAACAGAGATATTCTGTGCAAATGGCCCTGCAATTTGGACAGTCTGGCTGTGAATAGAAAAAAAGAAATTAAATCAAGCAGACCATGTTGATCCACTGACAGCATGTAAAATAGAAGACAAAAATAGTCAGCCAGCAAACAGAAATATGAAATGCTTTCTTTGTAACAGAGTAATAAATGAAAACCTATTTTAAAGGCGTTCTTTAATGACTGTCCCCTACTTTCCATATTTGAAATCCCAGATCTCCATAAAAGTGAAATAAATGCATTTCTTCCAAGTCACAGGTGACATCCTAAACTATGAGGCTACAGAAGATTTTGACCAGAGAGAATTCTTATTTGGTAGTCCTACGTTAACTACTAAAGCTTTAGCAAGGGTTACTGCATATGATCGCTCTGACAGTGCGGCGGGAGATCAATGGACAACGCGTACACGGATTAATATAATCCAAGCATTGCCATTTATTGCCCGAAGCTCACTCATTATATACCCACCAGCGCTAACCACGCGCTGGAAGCACCACTTTAATTGGTAACCAACTCTGCCAGGCACTAAGCAACATCTCCTGATTGGCCAGGTACTGTTCTCAAGGCGCCTCCCTTGGTTCCACCTTCTGCCTCCATTTTCTTGCTGCTTCACTCCTGTGTCACGTGCCACACATGGCTGTCCCCATGTGTCCTTGTTTACATCTTCCCTGTAGCCATTCTTACTGGCGCCGCCAAGCCTGGGCTTGCTCACATGTCTATTCTTATGGAGATACCTCTCCACATGACAGCACATCTTATTTCTCAACAACATCCTATTTCTAAATGCTAGGCTTACAGAACTAGGAGAGGTGACCGTCTGAAACAGGATACACTTGAAGTTATATTGTAATAACTGACCCAATCACATATGGTACGAGATATATCCTGTTGCCTTACTTTAAGTATAACCCAGTCCATAATAGGCAGTCTGTATCTATGCTAACTAGAATCCTTAAACGAAAGCATGTCTGGTGTGAAAACCCTGCCATATACTCCGTGAGAAAACAGCTGTTCCTGCACTTTTTGACATAGCCTGGAATAGGCCTATGGATCTTAAATATTTGAATATTTAAGTAGTTCTAGATCTTTCAAGACTAAGGTTTGAGAGTTAAACCGCAACCAGGAGCATGGATCACTTGTATTGATGTAGTTTTTGATCAGAAAAGTACCATTTTCTTTGGGTGTTTAAACCAACATATAATTTTAAATTATGATTAGAAACCAGGCCATTATCAATGCAGAAAAGTAGTGTTTCACACCAAGATTAATATTTACAGAGCTAAAAACCAGAAGAAACAAACAGTAGGTTTTTTGTACTTATCTAGACAACACAAAATTGGTAAGGAAAAGAAATCCCAGTAGGCTTTTTTTGGTTGTTTGTGGTTAGCTGTTTTTTGGGTTTTGGTTTTCATTTTTGTTTTTTTTCTTTACTATTAGCTGCTCTTCTTGTTGTAATAGCCTAGTTGTTATGGTAACAACAGTCATACTCCAGCATACATCCACAAAAGGGTTAGTACAAACAATTCATGCTTTCTTCAGTAACAGTTCAAAAAACCTGTGAAAAAAAAGATCATAGCCTTGTCCAAGAAAAGTATTGGGGGTTCTTCCTAATCAAATAATAGCAAGACTTACCTTCTACAGCCTTTCAATCCACTCACTACTTCAACCCCTTCACTCATGTTGGGGAGTAAATAGTCTGGCTAATTGCTCTTGATAGGACAGCAGGAATCACTAAGTTAACATTCACAAACCCAATTGCCAATAACAGCTGTGGGACTTCTTATGATTGAGACTGCAGGATTTTAACCCCTAGTTTACACATGACAAGATGCTGTAAAAATCCATCCAGTGCTCATGTGATAACTGTAGCTTCACAGTTAATAGTAAGCAGTGTTGTGTAATAAACCATAAGATTTCTTTCAGTGATTGCATGGTAGAATATTTAACAATCTATTCTCTATTTTTCTGTGTTTGCTGTAGATTGCATTTTAATGGAAGGGGAACTAGTAGGTAGAAAAGATGATTTATCAGTTTTATCTGTGAGGTGTTCATTTTGAACTTAGGACTGAGTAAAATAAAAAAATATGTAATATTACCATGAGATAATTATGATTCTTAAAAGAGAATGTATGCACTCAGCTTTAGGTATGCATAATGAAGCTGTAGTTCTTAAACCATAGAAGTAATTACATTGAATTCAGCAGACCTGCTAAAAGATTTGCAACACAACAGTAAAAGACACTATCTTTACTATGACTAGGTGTAAATGAAATCACATCTGTGTAAGACTCAGTCAATGGCATTCTGCTTTGGGTTCAACCAGGTAGAACTGAACTCTCAGTTCACAAGACTAAAAAAAATAATTCTTAAATTGACCTCCCTGCACTTAACCTTAGTCAACCAACAGTTTTAACTTAATTAGTGAACAAAAACTTAAAACCAAGAGTTAGGTAAAAATATTTACACTGGGAAAATTTTAAGACTCTTGAATTTAATAACAAGACCGGAAATTCAGAATCCTCTCATGACTGCAAAATCTGATTAAAATATAGTTAAGTTCCACTGTAGTAGATAATGGCTTCAATTAGCCAGAAATAAATTGCCAGTGTCCACGTGGATCCCTTTGAAGAAGTCCTGTCTTTGTGCAGTAGACCTATTTGTGGACAATACTGTACTGTTTTGTGATAGTATATGTGATACATCCTTTCAACTAGAACATTTCAATATTCATATGGTCTGTAGAACGAGTTGTTGGTTCAGTTCAGTTGTGCTGTCAACAGGACTTTCAGATGTCCTGATTCTTGGACACATAATTATGCAACTTCATTAAATAGCTACAGTTTAATATTTTATAAGTTGGTATAATAATAATATATTCTGTATGAGAAGCTATTGCATGAAGACTTTCAGATATTGATATTTAAATACTTGCTATTGTATATCCTCTGCCTATCATTGAATGTATGTCTTCTTCATGTTGTACCTCGCATCTCAAATACCATTTGTAGTTCTGGTTCCCCTTTTAAGAAAATAGACTTGTAAAATTTGTTACAAAAATCTCAAAGAATGGCATTGAGAAAGACAAATAGCATAGAATAGCTTTCAAAAAATTACTTAGTAGTTCTTTACATTAAAACAGATTGTGCCTTACCCTGGAGATTTCTGGAAGCTGGAAAGTTGTATTATATGTATATCTGACAGGCTTATTCTTACATTCGTCTTCTATGTAAGATGTGCCAATCACCTGCATCAGAGACAGGTTACTGGCTAGATCAACCTTTGCTCTGTTGTAGCATGGCTGTTCTAATTCCTTAAAAGTGGATGAAACTAAAGAAACTGAATTTCATTCTGTATTATCTTTTATTTTTAAAATAGGTCTAAGAATACGATTATTCAACTTTTCTCTCAAGCTACTAAGCTGTTTCTTATACATAGTTCGTGTGCTTCTGGATGATCCTACACAAGGACTTGGATGGTAATGTTTTGAGTTTTTTTGTTATTTCTGCCCTCAAAGCATTGTTTAACTTATAAGAAATAAATGAATTTAATAATAAATATTTCATATTCTGTCAATGGTGATTTGGTTTTATGTCTTAACAGATGTTTTGAAAGAATTATAAAGCTAATCTTACATTGTGAATGGAAATAAGAACAAAAATAACAGTATTATTTTTTCACTTTAATGCTAAAATAATCCTGTCTTTTTGCTCAGATACTGTACATCAGATATAGTGCAAACTTATATCTTTTAGTGGTATTATTACATAATATTTCTACGTATCTTATTCATGCTTACATTTATAAAAATAAAATGGTAATACCTGGTTGCCAGTTTATGCAACAATAACTTCAGATTTTTACTTAAAACTCAAGATCTTGGAAACAAAGACACAAATACATGAAACTGAGCTCTCATGCAGATGACATTGATGATAATCTTTTAGCCCTCTGCTTTCTCTAAGCCCTTAGAAGCCCAAAACTACATTCTATCCTTGTGATGATCTATGGTCATAATGTGTGATTTTGCATATGTACAATTGAGAGTATGGTATTCTATAGGGATCATTGGGTGCTCTGCTTGTTTGGGGTTTTTTCGTATGTTACACAATTAGCCGCCAGTTGTAGAATAAATTATAATGTATTCAGTCCTGCACTTCATTTGTGTTTGTATCCTGGATATATTGAACCTTCTTAATTATAAATGCTAATAAGCATCACATTTTATTAACTTACTTGCTTTCACTTGATTTGATTCTATTGGCCTTAAGTACTGAAGGAAACAAAGCACAGATGAAACTACTGGGATGATAGAATTAGCACTATTCTCGCAATGTTAGACAAAGGACAAAGTATGACTTCTTATTTTAATATTTGAAAATCAGTTAAATCTAATAAGGGTAATACTACAAAAAAGTTAGTACACAGGAGAAATAGTAGATTTTACAAGAAACAAATCCACAGCAAAGTGAGTTAAATAATACCTGCTTTACTCAGCAGTGCATGAGAGAATTATATGTGAATGGGAAGCACAGAATATGCACTTGAGAAATTTTTTTTGGTCAAAATGTATTGTATGAAATTAGAACATATGAAAAGGGGCCAGAAAAAAAATCTCCCTGGAAAAGCAAGAACTGCAAAAAACTATTTTTTGACTCCATATGTATCTTAGAATGTCTCTTCAAGGAGAGGAAATGTTTCGGAAGGAAAAAAACAGTAAAGATTTCACAAAAACTTTAACAGTGAAGGAGAAAAAAAAAATCTATCCTTAGAAATGTAGGCATAGTAGCACAGCAATGTAGGAACTTGAAATTTGACAGCTAATGGTTATTTCTGTCATGAAGAAGCTGCTGATATTGTTTTGCTATGAGAAATCTAGTGAGCCCAAATGAGTATACTATTTTCCAAGGTTATGTTTGGATATGCAGAACAGATTAGAACATCAGCACTTCTGCCACAGATATACTTCGATACTTGTGTGTTCATATGCAAAGATTATTCTGCATCTTGCAGGCTGCTT
>VYZX01002370.1:0-11701 GCA_013401335.1 Brachypteracias leptosomus | reverse complement strand
TCAGGTCTAGGTAAATGACGTCAATTGCTCTTGCCTTGTCTACTGATGTTGAATTATGATTTTTCCCTTTGTAATTTTTTTCTGTCAGAAGAGATCTGCATAAAACTTCTTTTAAATTAAAATTATTCTAATTTCTTCTGTAAGTCTCAGTGCAGCCCTAAAATGGCTAGGAGATTGACTCTGCTATATAGTATTTTTTTATTATTTGATATTCTCCATAGAATTTCTGTGTGTAAATGACCATAACGGAAATAACAGCCTTATTTCTATGTTTTTTTTTCTTTTGAGGCCACAGAATTTTTCCAAAGATTAACTTAACTCATTATATTTATGATAGGAAATTGTATTTGGAGATTATATGATGGATTCACCAGTGAGCTGTAGCTGCTTTGTGTCCTCTGGCGCTGCAAAGCAGATATAAGTTCTCTGCACTGGTTGACTTTGCAGCTGCTTTCTGCTGCCAGCATGACACAAAGCAGCAGATCATCCTGGTGAATCTGGTTTGTACCTGACATCCCTTAGATTAGATATATGTCTTTACACATCACTGCTCGGGACTTTGGAAATTTAGTTTACAAGAGCAGACAACATAACGAGAACAGGACAGGCAGACCAACAAGTTGACTGACTAGGTTTTGTTAAGGAGTTAGATACAGATGCAGTTCAAAGCTTTTAGACCAGGAATTCCTCATGTATTTCTCAAGGATTTATGTACTGTATATACAGCATATCACAGGGGTATCATGATCTCTCATTGTGCTAAGTCCTTGCCTTCCTGAGGTTTTGGTTAGACCTTGACTAAATTACAACACATTCTACTTCCTTCCATGAGAAATACTGTTTTTTCTTTTATAACCGTAACTGTTCTTCTGCTGTTTGGATCAGTTTACATCTTAGTTTTATTTTTTTCATCTGTTAAAGATGATAGCTTTCTCTAAGAAAGTCTAATCTGAGTACTCAGATTTTCATCTGTGTTGCCATGCTCTCATTGAATCCAGAAGTATCAGATTGCCCTAAGCACTTCAGAGCTCAGGAAAGGAAGGTGACCTGCTTCAGGCATTCACAGAATGATTCAAAAACTGCCAATCCACCTTGATTGCTTCCAGCTGTGCCTCGAGGCCTGCTTGAAGCACTTCTGGGCTGTATTAGGAAGAAGAGACTATCTTTGCTTGTCTCCAAACAACGTTAGCTGTACTATCCTCTCTAAATCAGAAGAGCAAATGGTTTCCATGGTATGTGGGTCAAACAACTCAGTATAAAAATCTGTCCCCTCAAAATTCATTAGAAGTCCCTTTAGTGGAGCAAGGCAAAATAAGAGATAATGCCTACTGTAGTTCTTTAATTGTGGTTGGGTTTTTTTTTCTTTTTCCCAAAACAAAACAATCATTCAGAAAAGTCAACATGCTGAGTCTTTTCCTGGCCTACTAAATAGATCTGTGAAATATTCCAAACATAACTACTGTAGTTATACAAATAAAACTATTTTGTGAAACCAGCTAATAACAGGCATATGAATTTTTTTTTTCTTTGCATGTACTTAGAGCTGAAGAACCAATTATTACAGCAAAGAAAATAGAAGAAAAGAGATGTTTTTATTTTACTTTATTTTTTAAGTGGTGGAAGATTACTCCATGCTTTTGAAATGGAAAGATCTATTCCCATGGTAGCTATGAGTGTCTGGGCAACAACTGTGTTTAGCATAATGAAGTTACAACATGGGCTTTGCTTGTTATGGATTGATTATTATGCAAAATACTCCCTGCAGTGAAGCTGTTGATAATGGTGTTGTTTAGGGGCATGACATACCTTTGTCATGTAAAGATTAAAGCTAACTAGTGATATAAAACCGGCAGCATTATCACTGTGAAAGTATATTTTTTTAAGTCACTGTAGTTATCTCTATATGGAATCAATGAAATTATGCACATACATAGATGTAGACATACATAGAAAACTCTGAAACACATTAGTTTTCAGGTAAAAATAAATCTCATTTGGTTTTGTGGTTCTGATTATCCTTGGGATTAGTCCTTCTAGTTTCACAAAAAGTCACATCTAGATTCCTTATCAATTGAAACTTAGGCTGGGACAATTTATTCCTATCCATAATGGTAGAAAATAGAGATGATGAAATAAAAGTTTATTTTTAACATACTCAAAAATTTGATTTTACTTTATTCTGTCAAAATTGCAACATTTCACAAAATTCACTGAGTTACTTTCTTTTCATTTTAAGAGCTTTTATTTTATTGGGGGCATTAGGGGATTGGGGAAGAGAGAGAGGGGGAATTGAGGTGTTGGGATGTCTGGCCAATAGATTGAGGAAGAGTCATGGTAGAAGGAGGAATATGCATTTTAACTTAGTTCCATAAGACCTCTGAGTAAAAGTATTTCTTATGTACACAATGTCTGTGTTTCCAAAATCAACATCAGTAATGATTCTGCTGCGTGGGAACAGAATACACACCTGTTCCACTGGTAGAAGTTCTGCCCTTCCAAAACACAGTGAAAATGCCTACACCTGTGCCAGTCACCCGAGGCTTCCTCTATAGTCAGGGAACAAATGGACAAGTTTAGTGAATAATTTATCTGAATTATGCTTTTTTTTTTGGTTGATGTTTTTTCTCCTCCTCTTTGGACTATAAAGAAAGCTGAGAATGTCTAATCTGGACATAAGCATTTGACTCCAGACGGATAAATCCTTCCTTGGTTTTTATCTACTGATAATCTCAAGCAGGTTGCTTCATTCGTAGGGTTCTCTGGTTCTACTCAGTAAGACAAGTTCTATGAAAAATAGGCACAGTTCTATGCCTCTGAAAGTGTAATCTGAAGATAAACAAGAGCTTGTAAGAGACTGTAACACCCAGTTACAGACGGGAGGGTCCAGGAGGCTACTGCACTTAGTCCTACAGAAGGGCTGGTTCAGAATAGCACTCATTGCATAAGATCTATGCTCACCCCTCCGCGCCTGAAGGATACTGTTTAAAGAGGTAAACATATGCCATAAGCACCTACTAGTACTAATTAACCTTGTTCATCTACCCACATGATAAAACCACTGTTATTTGGCAAACAGAAACACAGTCC
The DNA here is from genome assembly GCA_013401335.1 of Brachypteracias leptosomus. Classification (NCBI taxonomy): domain Eukaryota; kingdom Metazoa; phylum Chordata; class Aves; order Coraciiformes; family Brachypteraciidae; genus Brachypteracias; species Brachypteracias leptosomus. The sequence continues at coordinate 8,614 of VYZX01002370.1, read as the reverse complement.
TCTGCCAGATCTGTAAAGAGTCACATCCTGTTGGGGTTAATCGAAGCTGAGAAAAATGACAGGTTAACCGCTTTGCACCCTCAGGAGGTGTCTATGGCAGAGCAAAATCAAGGCCAAAACACAATCCTGCTCCTCAAACAATATACTTCCTGATATCTCATACCTCCCTTAGCCCTGGATGCTTGACAAGAGCTCAGGACCTTGGAGACTCAATATGACTGGACTTGCTAGAGATAAGCCTGATGTTAGTTTACTGAATGTGGTTTTGCAGTGCAGTTCAAGACTGCAGGTGAATTAAAAAATAAGATCTCAGCAAAATAAAATCAGACTTACTACAGATATTTTGAATCTGCATTCAAACTCCTAAAAGGCTGAAATTTTCTTGTTGTTAGTAACCACACAGGTTTACAAAAAAAAAAAAATTCAACTCAATAATTACAAGTACAGGCAGTTAACTTAGCTGCTACGTTTAGCAGACCTCAGCATCCCAGCCTGCACTTTTGTTGAGAGCCAAAAATAATTATGTGTTCTGTAACAGTATAACAGTTCCCATGTAATTACATGAAACTAGAGAATGCATTTGATATTTATGTACCACAATTTAAAAGCACTGACAATAGTACTAATGACTGCATAAAATAAACCTGCATAGCCATAGCAACCTGTTCTAACACACAGTAGTTTAGAGAGATAATACTGAGAGGAAAGAAGAAGGTATACAATATGTTTTCTTTTTTTTTTTTCTTTTTTTTTTTTTTAGGACAGTATTTACTCTTAAACACATACTTCCTTTGCTCATTAAAAATCAGAAAAGTCTAAAACCAAAGCAAGACAGAGAACTTTCCTCTTGACTGGTTGTGTTTCATCTGAAGCTAAATATAGATTATCATTGAAGCAAGTGTCTTTTGAGCAGCATGTGGCTCTTAAGCATTTCCAGTGTCTCCCCATGCTGGGACTGCACCACATGCCCAACAGAAAGGCTGCTGAAAAGTCTCAACCTCCAGCTGTGGGAGGAAGCAAGACAGCCAGCACTTTGAAGATCAGTGTTGCCCCATTACCCCAGGCTGCAAATGTACGCCTGTCCAGCCTCAATCCACATGGAGGACATTTTAAGTACCAAAACCAGACCTCATCACCTTTCCCTTGGCATGTCTTTCCAAACTGGATTCTACATGTCTGGTGTCAGCCTGGTGACCATAAGGAAATCTGAAAAGCACTGGAATTATAAAATAAAATCTTCTCTTGTATGATTTTGCATCACATTCATGAGAATAATTTGCTTTTCCAGTTACAGATGAAAGTAGTGAGAGTGCTAACACTATTGCACAGGGCTTTTTCCATATTGTTAAGACATTTTTCCTTGAAAGGAGATTAAAGGACTTGTTTTCTGTATTTCTCATGTTAGTCAGAAAGCAGCTGCTCATGTTTGCAACACAAGCTTTGAGGAAATATCACAGAGATTTTTCTTCTGCTGTTTTATCTGTAAGTTTAAGTACACTAATTCCCAAAAATTTTTAGTTAAGTTTTGTAATAAATGATCAGTACTACTGCAATTAAACAAAAAAATTTTGGTTTCATGGAATAAGATTGTTTGTCTATGACTTCTAAAAGGTACGAATACATAAACTATTTTATGAGGCTTTTAAATGCTTGATGATAGAGATTCAGCATGGTCTATTCTCATGCTGGTTGGCCAGGAACAAGAGGCCTCTTTTATTGTTCCCTGTAAAATCAGTGAAATGGAACGAATTGAAATATTGTGCACCGAGTCACAGACACAGGATAATAGTGCTTTTCTGAATGGTAAGAACACAACAAAGTGCATCTCAAGAGCTTTGTTTGTATGGAACAGACGTCTCCTTAGAATGGACTGTCTGAAGAGGCTTCGCTTAATGCACTGTTTAATGGTGCAGCTCTTCAAGCTCTCCCCACTCCATTATAACATGTGCACTACTGCTCCTTGGCTATGAGAACAGAAGCAAAACAACAGGAAAAAAGGCTGTGGTTTATTTAACCCAAGTGACTTTCACTCATTTTCCAAAATGTGCAAGTATCTAACAATGGAAAATATTAGGCCAAATAACATTCAGAACATTCAGTCATGGTGGTGATGGTGGGGGAAAGATCTTCTATGCATTAAAGACTTGTTTGTGTGGGCAAGATGATAGATTTTTTCACTGGAAATTTAAATCAGAGAAATCTTGTGAGTGAGGTACAAGTTGCAAAGTAACAACAAATCTTTTACAACTCTGCAACCTGAATGCATAAATAAGGTACAAATTTGATATAATAATTCTTTTACAACAATTTGTACTCTTTTTGTTTGTATGAACTGTGTTCTTGAATGCTTTAGCAGAACTTGGGAGTGTAAATATTGTATGTGGGCACTGCTTATGTAAGCACACATTTTAGTCAGCATTACAAATTATATGGTATAGTGAAATGGTGAGCACCAGTAATTACATAAAAATGCTTGTCATCTACGGAGTACCGTTTTTACTTTCAATAACAAATGACCAGGGCACAAGGTGAAGGAGATGTAAAGAAACATTGCTATAACAGGGAATTGTGTTTTGCTTCAAACACTGTCCATTTTCACAAAGAAATCGCATTGTGTTAAGGCACATGCATGTGAATTCTTTATGAAGTCCAGTATGTAATGCATTGAATCCTGAAGGATTAATTGTAAAGTATTACAAGAGAGTACTGGAATACCAGTCCAATTCTAATAGGGATACTGTAGCAACCAGACAATTGTTTCCTCTTTCTAGCAGAAAGAATAGATGAAAAATAAAAGACATAAGATTAAAGACAAAAGAAAAGAACATACTGTAATAATGCATCTGATTAAATGTGATTGACTGTTAAGTTTTACTGATCGCAAAGTTGAAATCATGGCACAGTTAGCATAATATACAGCTTTTCAAAATACTCAAGATCATTAGACTAGAAGTGCACTTTTATCTTCCACTGCAAAAAATCAGTAGTATTCTTAATTAAATAACTATCCCTTAATATCTACATTCAGAGTATGTTCAAGAAAAACCTCAGATGAACGTATTTGATGTAAAAGTTTTCCAAATAGTCATGTGTGATGGCTTACATATTATGCAAAAGGGTTTTTATGACTTCTATGGTTATTTATCATCTGAATAACAAAGTATATTTTGAAATAATATATGGCAAAATTACTATCAATTTTTTTCTACACAGATTATGGCACTCATACCATATAAGTGTGTCTCCTATGTGACCAGGACTACTGAAGTTGAGAGAAAAATTGGATTTCATACCAATCCTTGGCTATGGTTGACAGGCTATGCATTACTTTTCTCTACTCCAAGGTATGCATTACTCATTATCTCCCAACAGTCAGTGGAGAGAAGTAGCTGTGATCTCACATTAGGCAGCAGTGGATTTTGCCTAACTCAGAAAACAACATCTCTCTCCACTGGTGTTGGAGGGAGCTGGGACTACAAGCTGTGGGCTGATTTGTCCTTTGTCATTTCAGTTGTTTTTTCTCATCTCTCCATCCCATACATAGGGTTCTTGTCTTCACATTTATAATTGTACATCTCTCTTGTTTCTCGATGATTATTATCTCTAACTTTTTCTTTTGTGTCCTTTCTTCCCCATGCATTTTCTTGTGATGCCTGTAGTTCAGCATAATCTAGCCTAGTCCTCAACATTGCATCTTCACAGAGTGTCTCTACAGCAGTAGAACTTCGGTTCAGGTTAAAATGTTTCCACTTGCTACTTTTTCAGACTGTCGACATCTAAACTTCCTGCAAATGAAGTACTAGGGAAAATGTTTGTGTGTACATATTTATTTATATTTATGTAGCAATCTGATAACCACATTGAATATTTTTATAAAAAAACCTTGGAATACAATATAATAGAAAGATATAACTTAAGAGTATCCCACCTTGAATATTCACCTTATCCCTAGTGCATAATATCATAAGAGAGAAAATTGAGAGCTGAGTTTGAGAAGTCAGAAGAAAAAGACAAACTTAAAACACACCATAATATTTTTTCTTCAACTCCCTGTAACAGATATTTGTATCTGTAGGAACTTAATTTGGATGTCTCCATTTCTTAATTTCAGGGTTTTCACACAAAAGTTTTTTATATAGCCTTGTGCATTAAAATAATCGTTGACATTTGAAAGAAAATATTCAATTCCACAAGACTGTGTTCTGTTCCCATTGTACTTACACACATGAGTACACACAGATTTTTGGAGCACATATCTATTAATCCAAATATAATTAGTACCTATTAGTTGCTCAAAAAATAAAGTTTGTGTATAAAGTGGCATACAGAAGCCATAGTTTTAACTTTAAATTACAAAGAATGCTGAAGTTGGCAGTTATGAATACGAAACAAACTCAAGACCTAAAAGAGTAATTAACAACTGGTATCAAACTTAGTACACATCTCAACTAAATCCTCTACTCATCTTTTGTTAAGAGACAAAAAAATAATGATTCAGCATAGATCAAGAAAACTATCTGCAATAGTTTAGTTAAAAAGGAATGATTTTTTTCTTGCAGATATATTCAGCTTTTTATTGATTTTCAATTTTTTTTTTGTTTGTTTATTTGTGATTGCTTTTACAGGATGGTCCAGGGTTTGAAACTGCAGCATGTTAAGAAGGACTTCTTAAAACTAAGCCTTTATTCTTTCAGTTGTTTCCTGTCCTTTGGCCTTATACTCTTCTCTTTGTCTTACAACTCCCAAACTACTCCTTCCACTCTTCTTCTGGCTCTTTTTTTTTGTCCAGAGCTGCTAACTTCAAAAGAAAATCATAATAAACTGATTTTCACTTTTATTTTTTAATCCAGGATTAGTAGACTGCACATTGACAATTAAGAGCTGTTAGTATTCTTTCCCTTCTAATCTGTGGGTACTCTCCTGTTGGGTCTATTATCTTCTCAGCCTTTGTTTTACCACTTAATACTGTTAGCAAATGTCAGTGTTCATCAGTATCACAGTTTGTTTTACCACAGGAAATGCTTTCAATTGAATAGAAATGATAGGTGAAATGGCATTAGAGAAACAGTGTTAAGTACTGAGAGTCAGATCTTCAGGATTATGTTTTTATGATATAGCTCCCAAAGGAATACCCTTTCCTGATAGACAGAAAAAGTGTTATAACCTATCTTCCCCGTACTTGTTTCACATTATCTCCCAAAGGAGAGAGAGGGCATAGTGAAAAAAAAGAACATTCCCAGTAAACATCTAACCACCCACAGACAAATTTTCTATTGCTCTTGAACTTGGTAGAGGTTCTGCAGCAAGTGTACCAGTAGGAATAACACATTGACAGTTTTATGTGGTGTGTGCTGTACCGTTCATCCTAAACTAACAGTGTCATGGGAAGGGAAGGCAAGGCAAGGCAAGGCAAGGCAAGGCAAGGCAAGGCCCTTCAGGGTGCGGGAAAGAGAAAGGGGGTAAGGAAAAAAGAAAGGGGATAGGGCAAAGAAAAGGAAGGGAAATAAATGAATATGTGTCTCTCACTGTTGTTCACTTAATATGAACTTAGATATGAACCAAAATGTTCATGGAAGTAGAAAAGTAGAAGTAGTTAAAAGTAGAAAAATGTATATAACCTAAATATGTGTATAAATATATTCATTGTACTGAGTCTGGCTGCATTGAAGTTAATTTTCTTCATAGCAGCTGGTATGGTACTGTGTTTTGGATTTGTGCTTAGAGCAGTATAGGTAACAGTGTTTTGGCTATTGCTGAATGGTGTTTGGAAGGGATACAACCTCAGCAGTTGAGCAAAAAGATGTTCCAAGCAACATAACAACATGCTCAGCAATAAAAACTGCAGGGGAATGGCCATTGCTCAGAGACTAGCTGGGTATCAGTCTACTTGTGGGAAGTGATGAGTGATTGCCTTTGTATCACTTGTTTCGTTTTTTCTTTCTTTCTTTCTTTCTTTTTCTTTCATCCACTTTTTAAACTGTCTTCATCTTGATTCATGAGTTATCTCACTGTTCATACTCACTGCCCTGTCTCACTGGAGCAGAGGGGAGCAAGCAAGCAGCTGTGTGATATTTAGCTGCTTGCCAAGGTCAACCCACCACCATACAAAACCCATGTATTTTCAAGTCACTGAAAAAGAGGTAATTTCTTTGCCTACCAAGAACAAGGAAAAAGATAACATTTCAACTAATGGAAAAGAACGTGTATTGAACATGTAAATAATCATTGGACAGAGAGAGAGAGAAGAACAGGAAATGAGAAATTATTTAGGATTACAGGAATACATTTAGGATAAGAGAAAGACCAGGACTGGCTCTTCCTTCTGTAATTATTTTTGTCTCTAGAGTTAATGAGGTAAATTGAGAAGGTTCTGTCCTCTAACAATGCAGTGGTTAATGAACATTCTCAGCAAAGGAAGATCTTAGTATCCCCTAAATTTTCCTGTTAAAAACTGATCAAATATTTAATATCAGTCACGAGTTTCTTCAACTGTCGGGTGCTAAATATGTCTAATTAAGATTACAAATTTAAATTCACAACAGTAAAGAGTAGTTCCTCCCTACAGCCTGAGGATAAATGTCACTCTATTTAAATCATGTGACTTAAATCTCAGCTTTCTCATTAGTTTATATCACAACAGCTAGCTTAGTATTTAACTGCATGATTACTTTTGTGAATTACATTCATCTATAACTAATTTCTCTATCAACAGTATAAGAAAATGAGAAGTTATCCTTTGGAAAATTTATTCTGAGTGAACACAGACTCGGATTAGTAAAAAATAGGATACAAAAGGCTGATGGAAATTCTCACAACTGAAAGAAGTTTAGAAAAAAGCTAATTACATATTTGAATTATTACTCAGTTGTTATGAATTATATTTGGCATTGTAGTATTAATTATAAGAATAGTAAAAACAGAGATTGAAGATAGATAAATACTTATTTGTAGCTTACAAGTGCAAACAGTTCCAAATGCTGCAGCTATTTCATAGCAAGCATTTTTTTCCCACCCTTTACCAAAGTGGAAGTGAATGTCAAGCTTTAATCACAGTCTTTTTTTTTAACTTGTAACCTTTTTCTGTGGCTTTCTCCCTACTCTGCCTCAATCTCTATTAAAGCTATACTGGCTGCTCAAAAGGTAGAATCTTGCTAAAAGCACTCATGGGAAGGCCAATGTGTAAAAGGCATGTAGCAGTTCGTCATTTCCAGGAGTAAGTACAAGCAGTGTTGTGAGAATGTTTTAAATAAGCAGTGAATAGACAATACAAACCAATACACACTGGTCCTAATGTATCTAGAAGAATTGTTAATTTTAATGACTATTTTACTGTGTTTTGCTTGACTTGACCAAAACCTTTTTTTATATGTGAGCCTTTATAACCTGGTATCTAATACAAAACAATAGGGAAGATAATTTGATAGAAAAACAAATGAAGAGGTAAATACCTGTAACATCCTTTTTTTCATGCTTGGCTGGGGTTATTTTTTTGTTTGGTTTGGGGTTTTATTTTGAAAAAACGATATGTAAAGTCAAAGTCACTTGCCAATTGATGGTATCTACTGATAAGTATTATCTTATTAACTCAACATCTCCTTTTGACTAAGGAACTGTACCTGACACATGGTATGGACCTATCCTAGCAGAGTTACAGCTAGGTATTTGCTCTCTAGAAGAGTTCTATGCATAAATATAAATAAATAAATTAAATGCTTATGAAAGTTCTACCCAGACATTTTATATCCTAATAATAAATAATTACTATAATTATTTAATGCAACATTAAGAGATAAAAGGAGATGTAATCCCAAACAACAACACAGAGTTTCACAATTTCCCAGTCTGAAAAGGAGGTGTACACACTACTAACTATATCAAAAAAGGATTCCTTTTTCATTTCTACACACTGAGAAAGAGGATTCATGGCTCCAAGAATACCTTGGGATAACCCAAATTAATGAGGTATAAGACACATAGATAGCATAAAAATAAACAGGATTTTTCACAGTTAATAAAAAGTAAGAATCGAAACTATGATGGAAAAGAATTGGAAAAAAAAAAAACCAAAAAACCAACCCAAAAACAGGGGGCTTAATTTGCTTGTATATATGAATACCTGTATTTATTTTCATCCCCAGTTAGAACTGTCTTACCCTCACAGATGAGAATTTTCAATCAGCCTTCCAGTAAAGTAACACATATTGACCATATTATAGCATAGGTAATTCCAATCTGTCTGAGCAAAAATCAAGCACAGAAGTTTTTGTATGATGGAAGTTGATTATATATGTTACTCTAGGGTAGATATTTTAGGAGGTTTTCCCTTACTCCCTCCAGACTTGTAGGCAATTTTCCCTATTTNTGCATAAAAGAAACGAAAGCCCCTAAGCAACTGGTGCACTAAAACATAGCCTATATTGCTAAGCAATGTTTATCTCATGATTTCTTTGCAGTGCTCTGTTTGCATCCTACATTCACTACTTAGATAGTAATCTGAACTGAGGCAAGAAAATACTTTAGCTCTGCTTCACACCTCAAAGTAGAGATGGGTCACAATTCATTATTTGGATCCCTAGGCATGACTTGAATACAGACGGTAGCAGATGAGGCTACT